>VZRZ01007081.1:111450-139149 GCA_013398175.1 Climacteris rufus
GGTCCGGCGGCGGGACAGGCGGGGACAGGCGCGGCTGCCCCGGAGCCCTGGGGGGCCCGTTCTGGGGCGGATCGCCCCCTTGCCGGGTGGGGAGCGCACCTCCAGGGCCTTCCCTGCTCCCCCGGGCCCTTCAGGGGGTGTTGGTGCGTTCTCCGGGGGTGTTGTTGGCTTCGGAGGGGGTTTGTGCCGCGCTCGGGGCTGGTGGAAGCCCTGGCATGTGCTGTGGAATGGGGCTGTTCGTGGGACAGGGATCCCCTTTATTTGTGCGCAGGGCTCAGGTGCCGTTCGAGAGGTGATTTTTAATGAGAAATCCTCTGGCAGGAGCTGTCTTGGGTGGTGCTCTCGCAGCACGTGCTGCCTGCCAGGAATCGGATCCGGCTGCGGCTGGGACGGGCAGGAACAGCCGTGGGCGAGCTCGGGGGTGGGCAGATTTGCCCTGCCAGATTCCTGGGAGTCGGGAGAGTGCAGGAAGGGATTTCTCTTCGATGCTCTTCTTCTGTGTGATTTTTAGTGCGTGTATCTCTGGATGTTTCATAAATGGATGTTTCAGAGTGTGAAATGTTAAATCGTGACTGGTGCTGCTGTTGGCTCAGATGCCGCGTGCTCAGTGGCTGTCGCTGATTTCCTCCCAAAATATCGGTGTGGGAGCACAAAAGCCAGAGGGACTGGGTGGGTACAGTCAGCTTTTTGTTATCTCCGGGCACTGTATCACACCATTCCTTCCTTTCACCGCCTGTGCCGTTCCAGATGGGCTTCCTAAAAGTCAGAGCACCCTTCCCTGCCTTCCTGGTGCCCTCCTCACCCTGGGGCACCAGCAGTGAGGTGTCACTGGGGCAGCGTGGCTTTGAGCCTAAAACAGCTGGTGCACCCTTCTGGGGTGAGGGATGGAGCCAGATGTCTTTGCAAAGTGCTGCTCTGCAGCAGCCGAGGTTCATTAACTTCCCTGTGATTACCAAACTTGCTTCATTCCATCACCAAAAGCCCTCTCTGGCTCTGGGGCTGGCCCTGCCACTTATACTCCCCCTCCCTGAAATTCTGGTTTTTGCTGTTTCCCCCTTTCTCCTCAGTCCTGAGTTTGTTTCTCTGTTGTTGCTGCCAGGTCTGGGCACCTGTGGGGTTCCTGTGTCCCCGAGTGCAGGGCTGTCCGTGCCTGTTCCTTCTCTTCCCCTTCCCCTCTGCCACACCCACAGCTGAGTGGAGCCTCTTTGCAGCTCAGTTGGATTTTTCTGGGATTCCTGTAAAGCATCTTTGTCTCTCGAACCTTCAGACTTTGTAATTACTCTTTTTAGTCTGTTCTTTTTTCTTTTTTTTTCTTTATTTGCAGACTCTGTGCTTATTTCTGTATTGACTTTTGAAGCAATCTTTTATTTGATGAATCTGGGGTCTTTCTTGACAGGTTTTTTAGTTCTATACACAAGTTACAGGGGATTTTTTTGTTCCTTTGTTTGCTTTTCACAAGGCTTAAGAAAATAAGGTGAGCTCTACTCTTGTGTTCATGGTTCCTCAGTCCTGATCATGTCTTGCCTTAGTTGGTTTATTCAGATGTCACCATGGGTTTATTCACATGTCTTGACTTTATTGAGATGTCACCATTTCTAATCAAGAAACATAAAACTGAGTTCTATTTCTGCCCAGTTCTTCTCTTTAAACCAGACAGACTCCAGCTCACTTGCATTTTCCATTATTTTTTCTCTGTATTTACTGAACTCCAGACCAACATCATTTCTTGTTTGGCAATATTTGGTGGTGCCCCTGAGCTCTGTGACCCTCAGTCAGTGCTGTTTGGCTCTGCCAAGGCCCAGGGCTGTGCTCACACCCTCCCTACAACCTTGTGCCAGGTGCTGCTGTCTGGTTGGATCTCCTGCTGTCCTTTTCCCCTCCCAGTTACTGCCATTCCTGCACTTTGCCAATCCCTTCCTTCATTCCCTTCCTCCTGCACACTGAAACCAGGCACCCAGGGAGCATCTCTCTCCCAGATTTCTCTCCTGGCTCAGTATGAATTTCCTTATCATTTTGCCAGCCTTGATTCCTGTGGGCCCTTGCACTCAGGGGAGCCCGTTCATTGAGAAGGATCCTTCTGCTCTGAGGGTCCTGGCACTTCCAAACCTTCATGTCTCAGAATCCCACCCTGCTCTGGGTGGGAAGGGACCTTAAAGCTCAGCATGTCCCAAGCCCCTTCTGCTAGAGCAGGTGCTCCAAACCTCATCCCCCTGCCTGGGAGGGGTGGGGAAAGGGGCTGGCAGTGAAGGTCTGGCCCCTGCACACCTCAGAAGAAATTATCTTCTGGGCAGAGTTCATTGAGTTTTCAGCCTCTTGGAGCTCTTGCCATGGGGAGGGGCAGGGGTTTGCCTGGCCAGGTTTTGGTAGCAGAGGGTACAGGGTGACTTTGGTGAGAAGCTGCTGGAAGCTTCCCCCATGTCCCATGGAGCAAAGGCCACTTGGCTCCGAGACATTCAGCACCTCTTGTAACAAATTTCAAAAGGGAAAAAACCACCTGCAGAAGCACAGCTGGAGAGAGGAGTGAGGACATGAGAGGGACAGCTCTGTGGGTACCAGGGGCAGTGCAGGAGGAGGTGCAGGAGCTGCTCCAGGTGCTGGAGCTGAAATTCCACTGGGATTCCATGGGGAAGACCACGGTGAGGCAGCTGGGTCCCTGCAGCCCCTGCAGGTCCAGGCTGGAGCAGGGATCCACCTGCAGCCCCTGCAGGTCCAGGCTGGAACAGGGATCCACCTGCAGTCCCTGGAGGACCCCACACTGGAGCAGGGGGATGCTCAGTGATGATGAGCAGTGTGGATGCATCTCATTGCCACCTCTAAGTGGTGTTTAATGCTCCAGGCAGGTCAGGGGGGACCAGAATGTCCCTGCTGCTGGGACATGGTCTGTCAGTACCACCACAGTGGTGTCAGCTTTGTACTGACCCTGACCCACAGTTTATCCAGTGTAATTTATTTCCTTCAGTGAGCTCGGTGTGGAGGTGGCACTGAGTCACTGAGTGGCTTCCCTGTGGCCTTGCTCAGGGAGGGAGAGGATGCTGGGCAGCAGTGTTGGGAGCAGAGATCCCCATGGCCTCCTCAGTGTGGGTGGGGATGTGGCACCTGCCCAGCCCCGTTGTGAAGCCCAAGTGTGTGACTGTGTCACCCCAGGTAAGCTGTGTGTGTTTGACGAGCACATCTGGCAGGACAGCTGCATTCCTGAGCTCACTGCTGCCCCTCAGACCCTTTGCAGCTGGCTCTTTTCCTGGCTGACTGCTGCTGCTTTGCACTCTGCTCCCAGACTGAGGAGTCTCTTTTCCCTTTCCAGGAAGAAGATCTGCTGAACGATGTGTGCAGGGAAGTCGTGGAGAGGTGGTCTGACTCGCAGGTCGTGGATGCCAAAGAGGAGAAGGAAGGTAGAGCGCTGTGCCTGGGGTGCTGGGCCTTGCCACGAGAATGTTTGTCCTGGGAGGAGTTCAACCAATGCTGCCCAGGAGTCTGCAGGCCTGATCTGCCTCTCATTCTGTTGCTGCTCAGTTACAGTTTCATCCTGAGATACGGAATGGGGATGAGCAGTTTCACTCTGGGCTGCCTCAGCATTTGCTGCTCTTTGGGTTCATCATCCTCCAAGGGAAAAGTGTTTTTTGTTTGTTTGTTTGTGGTTTTGTTTTTTTTAATTGAGTTTTTGGGTGGGTTTTTATGGGGGGGTTTTCCCTCTTTTTTTTTTTTTCTGTAGGATTTTTTTTTCTGATGGGCATTGGAATGAGATGGTCATTAAGGTCCAACCCCAGCCATTCTGTGGTTTTTATAGAAACCTCCATTCCCAGCACACCCAGGGCTGTCTCTCCTTAGTGCTGGCACTGCTGCTGTTGTGGTAGAGGAACCAGTGCTGCTTCTGCTCATGCCAGCCTGGACAGCAGCTGGTTTGTACAACTGCAGCAGGAGTGGTCCCTGCCGAGTGCTGGGCTGGCCCTGCTGCTGCTGCTCACCCCATTCAGGCATCCTCATTTCCTCTGCCAACATCTCCCCTTAAAACTCTCCTTTTTTTCCATAAATGCTTGTTGGGGGAAGCTCTGTGAGGCTCTGGTAAGCTGTCACTGCTCCTTCCCCAGGGTGCAGCCCCAGTGCTCCTGTGTGCCCTCCCTGAGTCCATGCCAGGCTCAGCTGGGAGCCAGGAGCTCGTGTTGTCCTGGTTCCCCAGGAGGTTTGTGCTGGTCCCTGAGCAGCCCTGGATGCAGGAGCCCTGTGCTGGGAGGGTTTGTGCTCCAGGCACGGATCAGTGACATTGCAGCAGCGCAGACCTGACAGAGACTGTGACAGGGGAACGTCCCCCTGGCTAATCCTGGGCTCTGCTTGCTTTGCATTTTCTTGCTGCCCAAAGAGCACATTGTCAGTGCCCAGTGTCACCCAGGCATGGCTCTGGCAGCGAGTGCTGCTGGGGAGGGCTGTGCCAAACCCTGGCTCTGCCCCAGTGTCCCCCTCTCCTCACCCCTGCATGGACACAGCAGCTCCACCACACAGCAGCTCAGTGGCTTTCCCAAAAAATTCTGGAAGTCTGTTTTTGGCCTGACCTTGCCTTTGGCTGGGGACAGGGAGAAGTTAATGCTGTTCCATGCATTAAGTAAAATAAATTCCTCTTGGGGACAAGCGTCTGGGATTGCTGGAGCTGCTGCTGGACCCCTCCTGCTCCTGCCAGTGCTCACCCACAGGGATTTTTATTGTCACAGAAAGGCAGCACAGTGTGTTTGGGTTCATGGAATTCAAGGGTGTCATTATTTCACTGGGGTTCCATAAAAGGATAAATCCCCACTGCAGTCTGGATCCACTCAGAATAACAAGTATCCTGAGGATAAGTGATTAACAGACTAACAAAAAAACGGGTGTCAAACCCCAGATGTCATTTAGGAAATGGGCAGCAGAATTTCAGTGTTAGGGTAAATCAGCTGTTGGTTTCTCTTGGTTGGAAGGAAAGGGAGAGCAAGGAACTGATCCCTCACTTCAGATTTTCAGAGTTTCTCTTTGATGGGGGTTAAGAATGTACTTACATAAACTCATTAAGCTGCTTTGAAGCAGAAGAGAATGTGATTTGGAGTCAAAGGGATTTTCATTAGCCAGAGCCTGCCTGACTCCAATTTCATTGTGAAGGAATAACAGTGGCTGCTGGTGGCTGGGTGAAGCACAGGGAATCCCCCCTCACAGGGAGAAGCTGGTGTCCCCTCAGGGTGTCAGCCCCTCACAAGGAGAAGCTGGTGTCCCCTCAGGGTGTCAGCCCAGGGAGAAGCTGCTGTCCCCTCAGGGTGTCAGCCCCATGCTGGGAGAAGCTGGTGTCCCCTCAGGGTGCCAGCCCCTCACAAGGAGAAGCTGCTGTCCCCTCAGGGTGTCAGCCCAGGGAGAAGCTGCTGTCCCCTCAGGGTGTCAGCCCAGGGAGAAGCTGGTGTCCCCTCAGGGTGTCAGCCCTGTGCTGGGAGAAGCTGCTGTCCCCTCAGGGTGTCAGCCCCAAGCAGGGAGAAGCTGGTGTCCTCTCAGGGTGTCAGCCCCTCACAAGGAGAAGCTGCTGTCCCCTCAGGGTGCCAGCCCAGGGAGAAGCTGGTGTCCCCTCAGGGTGCCAGCCCCTTGCTGTCCCACGCCAGGCCCTCGGGGGCTCCTCAACAGCTCAGGCTCTCCCAGGTCCCAGCTGGAGCAGCTTTGACAGCACCACTGGTGACCTTGGGAGGAGCTCTGGGGAGCAGGGGGTGTGTTTAGGTGAGAACTGTCCCTTTGGAGGTGCATTTGTCCCTGCAGGACAGGGCTGGTGGCCGAGGGTGGGGCTGCAGAGGGAGGAGGCAGCGAGTGGTGCCAGGGGCTCGGTGCCCTGGGCTGACAGTGTCACCCCTCTCTTGCCAGACGAGGTCCAGGCCATCACCAGCATGATGGAGAAGCAGGCCAGGATCGTGGTGAAGCCCAAGGAGGTGTCCCAGGAGGAGAAGCAGAGGAAGGCTGCGCTGCTGGCCCAGTATGCCAACGTGACCGACGAGGAGGAATATCCTTGCCCTGTGCCCGTCGGGAGCGGGGCCTGCGAGGGCCCTGCTCTAAACCTGCTGGAAAACACCCCACTCCCGCTCTGCAGGGTCTGCTGGGGAGAGCTGGAGAAGCTTTTATCTTCTCCAGATAAAATCACTTCCATGGACAAAGCATGGCAGCTCCCCTTGAGGAGTGCCTGGAGGGGATGCTCCTGGGAGGGTTTGTCCCCACCACGGCGTGCCTGGGAAGGTTTGTCCAGCCTGGGTGCGTGGCAGGGGAACAGTGAACGCCCCCCTGTCCCTCAGCACCTGGTGCTGAGTTTCTCTCTGGCTTTCTGAGGAGCAATCTCCTGAAATAATCCTTTACAAGAGAGTGTGGAGTGGGAGGGTTTGAAGTTAACTCTTGGTGGTGCTGAAGAACGAGCTCTTTCCTCCCTGCCCACAGAGCGGATCAGAGGGAACCACCCCTGGCCTGGAGCAGCAGGAGCCGAGGGTGGGGGCTGTGTCTGCCTGGTCTGTGACAGTCCAGCTGCTTCCTCCTGGCTTTTTTCAGTTGTTATTTGAGGTGTTTTGAGTGAAATGTGACTGTAGAGAGGCACAAGTTCATTACTGATGTCTGCTTCCTTAATTCTCTCACTGGTGGGGATGAACAGGATGGATCGACTGCGACAGCAGTAAATATTGGATCAGAAAAATGTATCCTTTGAATTCCTGGTGACTCAGGCTGTTTGGCAGGCAGGCAGCTCCATGGTGAGTTTCCCATTCTTTTTTCCCTGTGCTGGTCTCCCTGTTTCTTTAGGGCCACTGTTGAAGCTTGGGGATTGTTTTTCTCTCTATGTAGCCTGACCTTGCTCACAGTGACAGACCTGCTCACAGGTCTGTGTGCCCTGTGCTCAGCACTCACACCAACCCTGCCATTCTTTTTCCTCTCCTTCCTTCCTTTCCTTCCTGCCTTCCTTCCTCCCTCCCTCCCTCCCTCTTCCACCTCCTTGCAACTTCACAAAACACTTACTGATAAGGACATTGTTCTGAGAACATCAGGTTAATGTTCCCTGGTGTCCAGAGAGGGAAATCACATCAGGAATGAAGCTCTCCAGGCTGTGGCACAGCTGAACACTCAGGGTGGGCAGGACCAAGGGCCCCATGTCTGTCTCAACAAGTGATTTGAGATGGTCCTTGGGCTCCCAGTTGGCAAATTTAAGATGGAAGCAAGTTTTATCACTTAATTAAATTTGAAATATAAATTATTCTTGTCCCTACATTAGAGACACATATATCTGTCTGTACATACATACATGGATGTGTATGGTCAAACACATCACACACAGCAGCAGTGAATCCACTCGGGGCTGTACCCTGTGTGTTTTCTTCCTTTCAGGTGTGTAGAGGTTTGACATGTTTTTTTATACATCAGTCTCAAGAACCTCTAGACAACCTCATTTTTCGAGGAAAAAACCATAAATTCATTAAAGGTTGGAAAAGCCCTCTGAGATCGTGTCCAACCATTCCCCCAGCACTGCCAAGGCCACCACTGCCCCATCCCCAAGTGCCACATCCACAGGGCTTTAAATCCCTCCAGGGGTGGGGACTGCCCTGGGCAGCCTCTTCCAAGGCCTGACCACCCTTTCCATGAAGGAATTTTCCCAATATCCAACCTAAACCTCCTCTGACACAACCTGAGGCTGTTTCCTCTTGTCCTGTCCCTTGTTCATGGGAGCAGAGCCCGACCCCCCTGGCTGCCTCTCCTGGCAGGAGCTGTGCAGAGTGAGAGGGTCCCCCCTGAGCCTCCTTTGCTCCAGGCTGAGCCCCCCAGCCCCTCCTCATCAGACTGGTGCTCCAGACCCTTCCTTCTCTACTTTTCTATCTGGAGAAACAGAGATTCCTTCTGCTTTCTGTATTCCCATTCCCCACCCTCGCTGGCTGCTGAGGGAGCAGAAGCAGTGAGGGGGAGGCAGCACAGACCCCCCGTGCTGCAGCCTCAGCAGAGCCGTGTGAGCCCTTAGCCCGCGCCAGCGCTGTTCCGAAACACCAACGTGGAGGATGTGCTGAACGCCAGGAAGCTGGAGAGGGAGCTGCTGCGGGATGAGTTCCAGAGGAAGAAGGAGCAGGATAAACTGCAGCGGGAGAAGGACAAGCTGGCCAAGCAGGAGCGGAAGGAGAAGGAGAAGAAGCGGACACAGAAGGGCGAGCGGAAGCGATAGCTGCTGATCTGCAGCTGGACTCTCAAAGGATAAAATTAATTCTGAATATGGTGTGTGTTTAAAAAGCAGCGAGAATTCTGGGCACGTGGCTGGGAGTGGTTCTTGGGAAGTGTTTCTTTTTTTTTTCTTTCTTTTTTTTTGGTTTTGTTACGTAGCAGAACTGAATCTCCGAGCAGCTCCCGGCCTCGCTGTGCCCCGTGCTTGTGGTGTCAGTGTCCCAGTCGGTGCTCGTGGCCAGTGTCTGTACCAAAGAAGGGTGAAGTGATTATGTCCGTGTTGTTCAATTGATCTGTTTTTACTTCTGATCACCTGGGAGCAGAGCACGGTGTAGGAGCAGCCCCTGGGCTGGCTGTGGTTTGAGCTGAGCCCGTCCTGCCATGAGCCAGGACATGCTGCCCCGGGGCGCACGTGGATTCACGTGCACAAGCCTTGAAAAGTGTCTGCAAATCCCGGTGTTTGTGCTGCCAAGAACAGCCCTACAGCCCTGCCCGGGCTGAGCTGGGGGAGCAGGATGGGAGCTGAGCTCAGCACGGGGCAGTGAAAGATGTCAAATAGAGAGGAGCTGCAGTGATGTGACTGCATCCCCCCGGGCTGTGGGTGAGGGAAACCCTGCCCAGGCCGGACCATCGCCCTCAGCGGCAGCAAACCACCCTCCTTACACGGTTTTAAGACTCCAGGCAGCTGGAAATGGGTGCTCCCCAGCTCCCTGATGTTCTGGGGGGAACATGGACTGTTATTTTCATGGCTGTTGCTAGAGTGAAGCTTTGAGGCTGGCTCAGCATGGGCAGGGTGGACGTGGGGATATTTTGGGGTCACTGCCCATTGCTCTCCTCGGGCACAGCTGCCATCAGAAATGACAGTGCTTCTCCCAACTCTTCTCCTGTCCCAAAAGGCTTTGTCCCTGCTGCTCCAGTGTTTTTGTGACGGTGTTGCCCACCTCGGGAAGAAGAACACTAACCCTGTGAAGGGAGGGGGAAGGAGGAGCTGCAGCATTTTGGGGCTGCGGGAGGAACAGGAGCTGCATCCTCTCCAGCTGCCTGTTTGCTGCCAGGCTGCCCTGTGCTCCTGCACTCCTGACCTGCTTTGGGCACCGCTCTGACTCCAGGGCTGGGCCTGCCCCTCCAGCTGCTGCTGTGCCTGCGAGCCTCCAACTGCTTTGTCTTTGGCCTTGAACAATAAACGCGGTTGGCCGACCAGTGCCCTCCTCTGAGTGATGTTGCCGTTTGCCATTGCGTGGTGGTGTGTGCTGTGTCCTTGCTGGCCCCTTGTCCAGCAGCAGCATTGCTCAGGGCTTACCCGTTGCTGCATTGTAGGTCCTGCTTCATTCATGCCTTGTTTCCAGGGCTGGAGTGCCCCTTTCCTGGGCCCTGACCCAGCCTAAGGCTCTCTTCCCAGCCTGGCCTGGTGCACTGTGCTGGATCCTGGCTGGAGCACCGTGGTTCAGGTGGCTCAGGCAGCAGCTGGGTGTGGGGCAGCAGTTGAGGGAGGGGTGGCACTCAGCCCCAGCAGCACAGGCCGACTCTCACTTCCCCCAGTGCCCTGGAGCCCTCTGCACAGCCCCGGGCTGAGGCTGGGCAGGGCGCTGGCTCTGCCCGGGCCTGAGGCAGCCCTGGCCGCTCAGGGGCTCGGGAGCTGCTGCTGGCCCAGGTGAGCTCCCCTCCCCCTGCACCCCACTGGCTGTGCCAGCAGCTGCTGCCCATCCTTGGCAGGTGAAGTGGCTTTGCCCACGTTCCAGAGCTCTGTGACCTGGCTCTGGACTGCCCAGCCCTTGGCTGCCAAGGAGCTGCCCACGTGTAGGGACACCTGAACCTGTCACAGCTTCCTGAGAGCTTTAGGTGTGGGGGTCCAGGGGAGAGCCTCCTCAGGAGAGGAAACACTGAGCCCTCTGCCTGCCCTGCACTCCAGAGCCCGTCCAGGACGAGCAGGCTGCACTTGTGTGCACATCCCATAGGGGTCTGGATGCTGGAACAGAGCACAGTCACAGTCACAGGGGGAACTCCCTCCCCCAGCCCAGCAGATCCCCTGGCAGGCACCACTGTCCCCTGCACTCCCAGGGCTGGGCTGGGCTGTTGTATCCAGCTGGCCCGTTGGGAAGGGCTCTGTCCAGGGCAGGGAGCAGGAGCAAGGGGAAGTCCAGCCCTTTGGCTTCCAGCAGCTGTTCTGGGGCAGAGTGGAACCACAGTCAGGAGCAGCACCGTGGCACCATCCAGTGGTGTTGGAAACACAAAGTGAGCTGATGCTTCCCAGCCCATGAGGCTGCAGGGCTGCCCCCACTCTCCCCAGGGCTGTTGGCCCCACCCTTCCCTTGCCAGCAGTTTGTGCCATGGCCTGGGTGCCTCTGGAGCTCCGAGTGCTGCTGCTCCACTGATGTCCATCCAGGACAGGCAGCATCAGCACCTGGGGGTTATTTATAGAGCAGCAATACTCTGGACTCACCCCTCAGATTCCCAGTGCAGATGGTGGAATTGCTGGATCAGCCTTCCCTGGCAGTGCAGAGCTTGGAGCCACTGAGACACTTGCAGGGAAAAGAAATTCCCTACTCTGGCTCCCCTTGGTGTGTCCAATGTTATGGCCATGGCTCTGTCCAGAGGGTGATTTCAGCATCCCCTTCGCTTTATCCTGAACACCATTCCCTAACAGACTGAACGTTTCACCCCCAGTACTGGTTCAGGCTCCAGGAGCCTGGCCTGGAAACACACTTGCAAAACAAAAGCTCTTCAACAAAAATGAATTTATTTCTTATTTCTTACAGACAACTCCAGTCAGCACAATCCGTTCTGCTTTAACATCAACACAGCCTGGGTTAAACTGAACAAACCTCAGTGCAGGGACTGTTACGAAGCTGTGCTTGTTGTGCCCCAGAACACTCACCCAGCAGCACTTCTGGTCATTGCAGTGATCACATCCCACCTTCTGCTGAGCCCTTCTCAGTCATTGCTGCACATCACCTACTGACAGTTCATATGATGCCATCACCCTTGTGCACATCAGCATTCCCAGAGCAGGAAGAACAGAGCCACAGAGCTGTGAGTATCAGGGTGTGCAGGCATGGACAGCTCAGTGACCTCACCCCACTGGTCACCCCCGTGATGTTCCCAGGGTTGCTCCTCCTGCCCCAACACCAGCGTTGGGTGCTGGTGAATCCATCACTCCTGCTCCTAAGGACTGAGAACTGCAAGCAAACACCAGTGCTGGGAGCTGCCCAAATGCAGAAGGGAACTAAGAAGTCGAGAAGTTGACAATCAAATTTTGAACCAAACGAGTAACTTTAAGAAAATCCAAATTTCAGAACTTGGCACTAACTTTTCCAAAGTAAAATTAAAAACAACGCTCATTATTGAAGCTCCTTCATAGCTCTGCAGGACAATCCAGTCTGCCTGTCGTAGTTTGATTCTGTTTACATACTTTACGACTGTAGTTCCTTTGTTCCCAAGAGCATGCCCAAACATCCAAACACATTCACTGAATTCATGGTTTCACACAGCAATTCTGCTCTACTGGTAGTTTAGTGGAACCTGGTGCATATTGCCTTTCCCAAACACAGACTTTAAAAGCTCAAATTCATAAATATTTGTATTTTAAATATCTAGTTTTACATGAATATTGGGTATTCTTAGCCTTTCTTCTCCTGTTTCCAGGCTTGAGTTCAATAAGGAAACCATTTGACATCACAATCGGATCTGACCCAACCTCATACCCCATCACACTGTCTTTAAGAATCATTATTTAAAAACTATTTCATAAAGCAAAACTAAAAGGTGTTATGGGGAGAGTTGGACACCAGGCTTCACCTGCAGGAGTTAAATAATATCTTGGCTGTTAATGAAGCAGTCTGATTTTTTTTTAAGTTAATATTCACCAGTTTGGCTTTCCAACATTCTGACCCTGCCTGTCCCGTTAACCTGAGAGCTCTCACGGCAAATCCCACTTCTCGTCAAGATACAGCTTTAAATACGAACTTTAGCAATGGAAACTTGGAATTAACGAAGAAGAATCCGAAGTTAGGAGGCGTTCCTGTCGGGGTTCCCCGGCGGTCTTCCCTCGGCGGGAGGCGGGCTTCCCTCCGCGCCGCCTTCCCGGGCCGTCTCCGCCGCCTTCTCCTTCTCGTCGGGCGCCGTCCCCTCCTGGGCTCTGTCGCGGGCCCGTTTCCCGGCGGGGGCTTTGGGCAGGGTCATCTGCAGCGCGCACCAGAGCGCGGTGCGCACCCTGCGGGTGGCCAGCGCCAGCGCCCGCAGCGCCACGGCCAGGGCGAGCAGCACTGCGGAGCGGCAGCGTTAGTCCCGGGCCTCGGCGCCTTCCCCACCCAGCGCCCCGCTGCTCCGGCTCGGACCGCGCCCGTCTCTTTACGCGTTTATCAGGCTGGCTCTGAGCTGCCCTGCCCTCACACAGCGAGCGCCTTCCTGCTGCAGCTGCGCACCCGGGCTGGGCCCTCCCTGGCCGGGCCACAGGGGGGTCCTGGACCTGTCCTGCCAACAAATCCCACGATGGCTGAAGGAACAGCCCGTTTGGGGCACTGGACTGAGGCACCCGGGTCGTGCTCTGTGAACGGGTGTTGGACCCCAGAGCTGCAAGGCTGACGTGGGCACTGGTCCCGTTATTCTGGCACAGGGTGCCCAGAGCAGCTGTGGCTGCCCCAGCCCTGGCAGTGCCCAAGGCCAGGTTGGACAGGGCTTGGAGCAGCCTGGGATAGTGGGAGGTGTCCCTGTCCCTGGCAGGGGTGGCACTGGATGGGCTTTAAGGTCCCTTCCAGCCCAAACCACCCTGTGATTCTGTAATAGATGCTAAATATCAGCTCAGATGGAATAGAAAGGTGCTGTGGAAACAGGGCTGGGCTCCCAAACAAGCCAAAACCATGAGTAAGAAAGCTCTGCTAAAGAGAGGAGCTGTGCAGCTTTGGGCCTTTCCCTCGAGGCTTTGCCCAAGACACAGCACATACAGTTACTACAGCCAACAATTTACTGCTCAAAAAATCCTTCCCAACTGCTGCTCCAGGCTCACACTCCCTGGAGGCAGTGATGGGGACAGAAAATGCAAGTGCCAGCCTTTCAGGTAAGTCATCCCACTGTGCAGAGCCTCCTCTCCAAGCAGCTGGATCTCTAAGTTTGACAACTCTTTGCCAGACTACTCTGTGCCAAAGAGCTCAGAGATCTGGTAATGCCAGGTAAAGCCAATTATCTGCATGGGCTTCAACACCCAGAAAACCCCTTCACCTTAACAAGTCCTGTAATCTTCAGTCAAGAGAAAGAAGAATGATGGTGAACAGGTGAAAAGAAAGAATGCTGTAGTGCATCTTTTGAGATAAACTTGAGAATTACAGAACTGCATGATGGGACACCCCAAAGAAGGAAAATAATCCCTGTAATTCAAATGTGGAAAGTAAGGCAGAAGAGATCAGAAGACTCTAAGACAGCTCCTGACACAAGGCAGGACGTCAGAGTGTTGCAGGGAACAGGAATTGACCCTGATTTCCCATCTCAGAGACAAGGGAAACTGCCATTCTGCCTGTGCACTAGTGAAAGATTAAGCTGAATATTTGGCTTATTTGGGATACCATTAAGAATGAAAACATTCTGACTACTGTATTTTGTGTATCCATCCAAAGTATGAGGTGTAATTATGCCAGTCTGTGAGAGAACATGCTTGAAGAAGAAATCCTTGTTACCCAAGGCCATTACAGTCTCTTTGGACAGATTCAGCATGGAGGTACCAAGGAAGTTCTACACAAAGACAGAGCTGGAAGGTTCATAGGAACAGGAATATGAGGGACAGGGAGAAGCAGGAGGCAATAGCTTAGTACCATCTCAAATCCCTGAGTGTGCTACCAAAAATCCCCACTAGCTGTTATTGCTTGCTAGCTTATTAATTGAATAAACAGCTCCAAACTGATGGAACCTATTTATCTCTAAACCCAGTTTTGGCGTCTCCTCACTCTCCCAACCAAACCCCGCCCAGCCTGCCTTTGGCAGAGCTCTAACACCGACAAATCAATTCAGATGTGAACTCCAACCCTCTCCCTCCCTTCTCCCTGCCTGGCAGCGAGTGTGCCCGCTCAGCTCCCGGGGTGCCCCGTGTACCTCTCTCGTCCTGGCAGCGGGGAGGGCCGTGCCGCGGGCGCGCGTCGCCGCTGCCCAGCTCGTCCTTCCTGCGCGCCTGCAGCCCGCGGATGGCCTCCAGCTGCCTGTCCAGCGCCGTGCAGATGTTGGCGTGCAGCGGGGAGCTGCGCAGCCGCTCCATCTTCCCCAGCAGAGTCACCACCTGAGGAGCAAGGCAGCCCTTACAGCTCGCCCTGCGCTTACGAGAAAACCGGCTAACCAGGGGGCACAGAGCAACCATAATCGTTGTTTTCTTTGAGGGCAGTTCACAGGTACAGCTGAAGCAGATTGAAGTTCTTACCTGGGATCTGCTGATCTCCAAACCTGAAGCTGTGGCACACCTGGTTGTGCAAAGCACAACAGCAAACCTACAACGGCCCAGTGAGCACCCCCAGTTGTTAATAAGAGATCTGTACAGCTCCGAGATATCCAGGAACAATCCCATGACAATGTGCATTTCCCTGAATCCAGAGCACTGGGGTCCCTCCCTTCTCACAGCACTGCTGCAATTTCTGGGTGACAAATAATCCCACCCAGATGAGGTTCTGTACCCTGAGGTTTGGTTCCTCAAATGGTTAGAGAGGCTCAACTCCTGTTTCAGAGGCAATTTTAAAGCAGCAGGACAAGGGCAGGCAAACCTTCTAAACATGGAAACTAGTGCTGTTTTGGGATTCCTAGAGCAGGAGTTTAAAACGTGTACACTCAGCCCATCCATGTCTTTCAGTTCATCCCTCAGCTGGACGAGCAGCACCAGGCACGAGGCAGTTCCTGCAGGCAGTGAGCAGACACAGCCCCAGGGACTGGTGCTCCTGAGTGAGGCAGGGAGGACAGGCTGCTGCTCCCTGCTGCTGCCAAGGGCCTGGGCCCAGCACTGCTGCTGCCTCCAAAGCCAACACTTCCCTGAACCCTTTCACCCCATGGCCCCTGGCAGGGACAGGTTGTGTCTCTGCTTCTCCTCCTCCTGCAGCACCAGCACCCTGGCTCTGGGCCTCAGGAGGGCCACAGCAGCCCCTCACCCTTCTGATGGCAGCTCAGCTGGGTTTGTGCTCCCTCCTCCTGCAGCCCCTGCCAGCTGCCCCCTCCCCAAGGACCCCGGGGCTGCCACCAGCACTGTGGTTTGCCCAGAGCTCAGCAGACCCCAGTCTCACTTGCCTTACAGGTTACAGCTCTCTGGATTAAGCAGCAAACTAGTAACAGAAATTCAGGCTGAAGGTGCATCAAATAATCACTCTGCATTCAAAAAATACCAGACTCTCAAGCAAATATATGTCAAAGTCTTCCAAACATTAATTAACCTGCTTTTTCCTACAAATACCTCCTCCAACACAGTGTTTCCAAATCCACAGTCAACATTTCCCTGCTGGGCTGCTCCAAACCCAGCACCCCTGAGAGCTGTGCCAGCACAGGCTCCAGGACTGGATGCTGCACCATGTGCAGGCTCCTGCACCAGGAACCACGTCCTCCTGGCACGTGGGGATGGCACTGTGAGCCTCAGCCCCTCTGTGGTTCCCTGGAAACAGCACCCTGGAGCTGCAGAACCTCTAGCAGGGACTGCTGAGATGTTATTCCCTGCACAGCATTGAAGAACAAAGCTATTTTGGGAAAAGCTGCTCTGATCACCTTACCTATCTCACACTGTACTCTAAGTTCTGTGGGATAAGTTCAATAGATTTTTTTTTAGTCCTACAACTCACTCTGGCTTGTTCCCGTAGCTGATCCACAATTAAGCGATCAACCCTTGATGGATTCGATGTCAGCCTTGGAATCGGAATGTTGTTAGTACTGGAAACCTTTTTCCCTTGGAAATTCTTAGCAAGAGCTGATTCAGTCTGCAGGAAAACAAAAGAACAACTCCCTCAGAATGTACATGCAGAGTGTGCTTCATTACAGAAACAAGAAAAAATATCAGATATTCAATGTCTTCCCATCAGGGTTTTGGAGTTTTTTAAAGGAGATAACGAGGATTCAGGCATTTGGGATTAACCCTTTGGTGAGAAAATCACCTGCTTTAAGTGAACAACTGCTTTACTCAAAGCAGTTCAACTAAAGCAATTGTGCCAGCACACCGTGTTCCAGCAGTGCTGTCTGCTCACTCTGACTACAGCCTGTACTGGTTTTGCCTGGAAATAAAATGGAGGCAAGTCAGAATTACAGGGAAAAAAATGACCAAACAGATGTGGATCTCACACATAAAATTAAAATAAAATTGTTTCAGTCAGCAATTAACCTAATTTTTGTACAGATTAGTTAAACTACAGAAAGATTTTTTTCTAAGCACCCTGGTCTAGTGGATGCTGTCCCTGACCATGGCAGGGGGTGGAACTGGGTGGTCTCTAAGGTCCCTTCCAACCCAAACCATTTCAGGATTCTCTATTTTATTTAGCCATCAGACAATTATTTTAAAAACTGTTTGCACAATTACAAATTTCCATGTCTCTCACCCCCTTGTTATGTCACTTTGAAACACCCATAACAACACAGAATTAGTTAAATCTTCTTTAAAATTGCATTTCTTGGATGGTTTCATAGTGGTCCACTGTTAACACAAGCATGGAGTGCCAAGACAAGGGGAATGGCTTCACACAGAGAGAGAGTAGGTTTAGACTTGATATTAGAGAAAAATTGTTCCCTGGGAGTGGGGGGAGGCCCTGGCACAGGGTGCCCAGAGCAGCTGTGGCTGCCCCATCCCTGGCAGTGCCCAAGGCCAGGTTGGATGGGGCTTGGAGCAGCCTGGGGCAGTGGGAGGTGTCCCTGCAGGGGCTTTAAGGTCCCTTCCAACCCAGACCCCGCTGTGGTTCTCTGATAAAGCTGCAGCTGAATTTCCCCCATTGTGGCCCAGGCCATGCATGTGTCAGCTCCTTCTCTCTTGCACTTTTCCAAGCACCCCAGACGCACCCACTGCCTCCTGTCAGGAAACAAAACCCCCAAGGTACGTCCCCTTGGGATTGGTTTCTCTGGCAGGGCTGGCACAGGGGAGCTCCCAAATGCCCCACTGTTGCCAGGTGACATTTGGCACAGCTTCCCCCACAGACAGTCCCACATATTGCAATACAAACCCCATCTCAACTGGTGAAATGAAGACAGGTTTTGCTACTGTTGCTGACCAAAAAGGGCAATTGCTTTTAGTAGGGCTTCACACAGCACTACCTGAGCCTTTTAGTTCAAGGGTTCTAATTAAATAACCCTTTCTTCAGCCTCTGTTTCTGAGGAAAAAAAGAACCCCTTCAAATACACCTTAGGTTTAAACTTTAAGTGAAACAGGATGTGAGAAGGACTCAATGTAGCTCCTAAGAAATTGAGTTGAAAGAATTAAAGTTTAGTTCCAATTTAAAATATATTCACTGGGTTTGCTTTCAAAGTTCCAGATACACTGTATTTATTGTATTAATAAAAAAGGTGTAACATACCTTCCCCAGCTCTGAGACTGGAAAAGTCCCTGATTTCCTGATTTTAGTGCAACATTCCATACAACATTAGGTACACTGCCAGCCAGGCTACAAATCACCATACCTTTCATTTTCTGTCCCAAACAACAGCACAGCAGACTTGTAACCCTGAAGTCCCGTTAAGCATTTCAACTCCTAACAGCAGAACTACCCACGATCTGGGACTGCACTGAGCAGGATGAGATCTACATCAAATCTATGATTTTATTCTAGTTTGGTTTTTTTACCTTCTTTCTTTCTTTCTCCAGAGCTCTGCACTGCTCATAGCACTCCTCCAGCCTCACGTGCAGCTCGCTGGCAGGCCCGCTGCGGCCCTTGGCTTGCTTGGGGAATCCAAACACTGACACGAAGCCAGAGAGGGCGCGGTCACCGCACACCTTGGCCGAGAAGTAGGGGTAGAGGGGTCTGAGATCCTCGTGGGAGTGCAAGGGGGGAGGCTCCAGCAGAGGCACCACGGAACGGCCCAGGAGGTGAGCGGGTCTCACGGGGAAGGGCTGCCGGTTCCGCCTGAAGTCACCCATCATGCAGCTGGGGCCTGGGGCCTGCAGGCAGCTCCCAGCATTGATGGCATTGGTGTCCCCGTTCCCTGCCCCGAGAGGGAGCTGCCCCTGAGACTTCAGCAACTCCTGGTACATGTCCTGAAACATCCCATCCTGGTTTTGTCCTTCCAGATCACCGTGCTCGCTCTGCGGCTTCAGCTGGAAACGTTGTTTGTTCAGCTTGTCAATGACCCCCAGCTGCTGAGCCAAATAACTGTCACAGAATCCATTTGGCTGCTTCAGCTTGTTTGCACTGAGGTACTCGACGAGGTTCTCTTCCCCACCCCTAGCCAGGGCTTCCATGCACGCAGCCGCCCGAGCTCGTTCTGCAGCGCTGTAGCCAAAGTCGGGGCTGGAGAGGAACGGGCTGTCCTGATAGTACTTGTGAAATAAATTATTACTTATAGGTACATTTGAAGATGGCAACTGAAAACCATCATTGGAATGACGGGAGTTTTTTGGAAATGCAGGAGATTGATTGTTCATTTTCACCATAGCACTCGGATTCTGGAAGGGGCTGGAAGCCGTGGGTTTGGTTTGGATGTTCATCCACGGTGTCCTGGTGTTAGAGCCTGCTGAAGGGACTGCTGCACTGGGCAACAGTGGGAGTGATTTACAGAATTCAGGATTCTGAAGGTCGGCCTTGGGAAACTGCTGCTTTTCCACACCATTATTACCTGGACAAGCTGCAAAAGGTTTTAGTCCATACTCATATTTTTGCCCAAATTCAGCGCCGAAGGAAGGTTCATTTGCAAATTGCTTTTCTGATACAAGTCCTACAGACTTGGGAAATGTAAAGTCGTGCTGATCTGAAATTGTATCTTCAAATTTCTTCTGAGTTCCTGATTTAACTTGATATAATTTAGCATAGCGCTCTGCATCCAGAGACTGTGCCTCAGGGGTTCCATTTACCAGCTTTCTATTTTCTTGGAGGCTACAAGCAGTGCTCTTGTTGGGCTTGGCGTTACCAGCATGAGAATATTCAGAGTATCTGGTATAATCTGTGGTTTCAGTGTATCTGTGACACTGTGGAAGAAACGTCTCTGCCAGCTTTGGGTGCGCCTGTGCCTCTGCTCCTTTGGGACACACCTTCTCCCTTCCGTAAGGATAAGCATCAGCTGCCGTGTCTGAGATGGCTTCTGAGTACCCAGCCTGGGCTGCAAAGGTGTTTTTTGGGTATGGGTAGCTCTGATACACGGGTGCTGCCCTGGTGCTGTCGTTGCTCTGCGCGCTGCCCCCCGCACGCTCGCTCCTGGCGGGGTACAGGCTCTGCTCCTCCAGGCGCACGCCGGCGAGGCCGCGGTAGCTCTCGTCTGCCTTCTGCTGTGGCACCAGCGTGGGGCTCTGCAGGAACTGCTTGTCAGCAGCAGGGAAGGATTCACTGCCATAGAAACCCTGCTGTGGCACAGCTCCAACAACTGCCCGCCTGCCTTCTGGCAGCAGGTCGTGGTGCTCCGTTCTGCTCGCGTTCACCGGCCACACTGACTTCAGGCTGGGAGAGCAACTCCTTGAAAAACAAGAAACGCAATGATCTGGGGTGCTGCTCTTCATGCCCAACACAAAACAAGGTTTAGGAACCCCATTCTTCCCTAATCATTTCTCTCAAACGATTCCAAAATGTCTGACTTCAACTTCTACCCACTCCTGTCATCTTCAGTTTCCCTCACCTACCAGAGAAAACTGAATCACAGCTCAGGAGCTACAGACACACCCTAAAGCTGCAAGGGATGTGCATACAAAAAGTCATGGTCCATCAGTCCTGTCAGGAGATTTACAGTCCATCACCACCAAAGTACTCCTGGTTCAGCACCAAGTTCAGGCAGCCAGTCTGCCCTCAGCCTTGCAAAGCCTTGTCCCAGCAGCCAAGAGAAAAGGCTTCTCTCACCTCGCTTGTGCCTTACGCTGCTTCCTGCAGGGACAGCCAGAGGCAGCATCCCAGCACTGCCTTTGCTTCCACTAACCACCATCAATGACCACAGGACAGTCAGTCCCTGGCTGCCAAGGAAAACTGTAAACACTGTAAACAGGAAACTGTGCCAGGCCAGATCTGGGCGTACTGAACCAGCCCTGCCTGTCCAAAGCAAAGGAATTGCTGAGTTATCTCCTGATATCAAGACTGACTCGGAAGTATTCCCTCGTTTCAGCCACATAACTCAGCACACACACAGAAATCACTGGAATTCTTTGGGAAGACAAAGAAAAGCAGTGCCTGGCTTGGGCACCTGAGAGCTGGGTTCCCTGTCTTGCCTCTTAGACCTGGAAAAGAGAGAGAGCTCTGTAAGTATCTCAGGGATGCTGGACCTGCATCCTTCTGTGTCATGTTACGACTATCTAATTGTCTCTTCTGGTGCAGAAATATAGGCAAAATAAACCTGACATTTAGATACACAAATACTGCTTAGGTAGCACTAACAGCAAGAAACATTAATTTTGCATGGAATTCTCTCCTGCAAGTTCAGGAAAGTGTGAGGGAGCCTTTGTGCTTTGTGTATTCTTTCTGTGAATTGACATTAATTAAGAAAGAAACCTAAAGTCTGAATTCAGTTTTGATTAAAAAAAAAACCAAGCAGGCCAAAGCATACATCCAGGGGATTTATCTGAATACACCAGGTCCACAACTCTTGTTAAGGTCTTATTTAAAAAATGCCAATTAACAAGCTCTGTAAATACCACAGAGCCAGAAGCTGCCATGCAATCTGAGTGCCTTGAGAAAAGCTTCCAAGTATCCCAAGCAAAACGTTGGAAGATCAGAGGAAGGAAGGAAGGGAAAGCTCAGAGCACAAGGCCTGGCTAGCAGCAGATGAAGCTGCCTAAGGAGCACAGTGAGATCAGTGAGGGGAGTTTCTGGCAGAGGAACAGCTCAGCAGCAGCACCTGCACCACACTCACCCCTCAGCAAAGCACGACTGTGGTTCCTCTTTTTCTTCCAAGATGTTTGACACGAGTCCATACAAATCAGTTTCACTGCCATAATCGTTCCTTTCGGGCTGAATCCTGAAAATCAACTGAGTATTAATAAAAACAGTTCCTTCATCCAATGTATTTCCTAAGTTAAACTAAACAAAGAAAATAGAATCCCTCTGCTCCAACACACACACATTTCCTGGCAAGGATGACTACCTGGGCTTCACGTTAATCTGAGGAGCAGCAGGCTGCTTGGTGTCATCTGTACATGCAGACCAGGGGGTGTACAGCAGGGAAGAGTCCATGGGTGCAGAGTACTCTGATGTTGAAAGGGAAGAACTGTAGGCCTGAGGTAACTCCACATTTTCTTCATTCTGCATTTAATGTACAATAAAACATTGATTTCATATTAAACACATCAAATTATCATTTTGTCACACAATGTGGTTGTAACTGAGTTCAGTCTTGGAGGAACCAGAGCATGGGAAGCAAGCAAGCCACACACTTGGAATACAACAATGTCAGGCCATGTTGATGTCTTTAAGCAGAATTATCAGAATCTTTAAGCAGAATTGTCTATCCCTTTCTTTGCTCTCTCTGGCAGATGGAAGCTGAGGGTATCATTCCCCTCTTTAACCCCTCTCCTGAACACAAACTGATGCTCTCAGGTGGGTTCAACAGGTGTTGCTCAAGGCTTATGGAAAGCTTTTGTATTTTGTGTCCTGCTTGGCAATTGCTGAAGAAGAAGGTGCTGGAGCTGCAGATCACACACCCTCTTTGGCACTCAGCCTTGGGTTCTGTGTGCCCTGAGCTGCCCTGTGTGGGCACTGAGGAGAGGGCACCTCCCCAATGCTCAGCAGAGTGCCCATGGCATCCAGGACGTATGGATAACCCTCAAAGAGGGGAAGCTCCACAAGCAGGAACAATCAATGCTTACATTTGATTGGAATTTAGATGCAGGGGGACCAGACATCTGAAAAGAACCCCCAACAGAACCCTGGTCACAGCAAAGTTGAGGAATGAAAAGGCTGAATTTCTAATAGGTACAGGAGCAACCTGCTCAGTATTGAACACCTGTAAGAAATCTGGAGCAAACAAAGCACATCTATATTTGGAGCCACAGGGAAAAAGGAACTAAGGCCATTCTTCCAGGCCTCAAATTTGGAACTGGAAAAGCAGTCTTAACTCATAAATTTCCATATATACCTGAATGCCCAATGCCATTTTTACAAAGAGACATTAAGTAAATTAAATGCACAAATAACCTTCAACAAAGGACAGATCCAAGTACATACAGAAGAAAAAAAAGCCCTGGGGGCCCAAGTGTTTATGTTACAGGATTAAAAGGATCTGGAGGAAGAGGTACCTGAAGACCCAAAGAAGTGGAAAACGTAGTGACTTCTCTGGTGTGGGCAACCAGCACTCCTGAACATGAGAAGCAAAACTGGTAATGATCCAGTTAACATCAGGCACCAGACCAGTAAGACAAAACCAATACCCTATGAAACTGAAGCTAGAAAAGAACTAGAGCCAAACACTGGAAAATGTCTTAGCTTTGGGAATGCCTGTCTGAATTTAATAGTCCAGTTCTACCAGTTAAGAAACCTCACTGGGATGAGTACTGAACTAGTTCAGGATTTAAAAGCCATAAATCAAATAGTGCAAGATGCACATCCAGCTGTAGCCACCCTCCTAACCACATTAAAAACACTGATCAATGGTTTACAGTATTGGACTTGGAAGATGCTTTCTTTTGAATCCCACTGGACACTGGAAGTCAGGAGCTGTTTGCATGTGAATGGAGAATCCATGAACAGGGCAAGACTCAGCTATGCTGGGCTGTTCTACCACAGGGATTTAGGAACAGTCCTATGATATTTGGAAAACAATGTAAAACTGTGTATCCTTGGGATTGGAATGGGAGGTATCACAAAGAGTATAGTGAAGAAATGTGTGTATCCACAGGTCCAGCCTCAGCCTCCCCCAGGACAAACCACAACAGGAACACACCAGGAAATTACTGGCAAGTAGATGTCTCTGAATTACCGTGGCAGAATGGCTATTGACACCTACTGGTAACAGCAGATACATTTCTGGGTGGCCTGAAGTCACAGCAAGCAGGCTGAGGAGGCAGGTGAGATGCTGCTGAAGGGATCATTCACAGGCCCAGGATGGCTATGGGTGTGCCAGCAAACTGCCCTGCTTCCAGCCAGGCCAGGCTGGCTCTCTGCAGCAGCTGGGAAGGGCCATGGCCAGCACCCAGAGGTGATTCTGTAGCACCTCCCGGCATTGCAGGGGCACAGAAAGGGACTCTCTTCCCAGGGAAGGGGTGGTGGAGGGAGCCAGCCAGTGTTCTCTATTATCAGGAAATTTTTCCATGTGAATAATCTCTTTTCTTGTACCCTCTGTCATTACTATTGTTGCTGTCAATGTTTTCTTATCTCATTGCTGCTTCTAGTAAATTGTTCTTATCTCAGCCCATGATCTTTGCCTTTTGTGCCTCCAGTTCTGCTCCCCACCCTGCCCCTAGCAGGGACAGCAGGGGAAGGCAGGGGAGCAGGGGTTTGGAGAGTCTCAGAGGAGCCCTGAACTGGGAATCACCACTCCTACACCACAACAACCCCCTGCCCAACCCGACCAGTGTGAGGCACCAGGTGCTGAGTTAAGAACAGATCTGCCCAGAGGGGGTTAGAAACCAACCTGAGCTAAGCATTTCTTGTACTGGGTATGGAGCACCAGCCTCTGGGAAAGCTGAATGGAACAAACTGGTACAATGGGCTCTTAAAAACCACACTGGGCCCTTCAAACACTGGGACCTACATTTAGCAAAAGTCACCTGGTTAGTGAGCACCAGAGGCTCCACCAATCGAGCTGGCCCTGCCCAACCAAGACCTTCACGTACCATAGGAGGGGACAGAGGACAAAAAAAAGAGGCCTGAGATGTTGCCACCAGCACTATTAAGGGTCAGGGTAACACTAGATCCAGAGATAATCTCAGTCCTTTTGAAATCCATACAGAAGACCTTATCAAGTAGTCTCTTACAAACCATATTCTGTGAAGATCTGGGCCAAGAATATTTGTGTAATTGTGTTATCTCTCTAGGAAAACGTTTGTGCTCTACCAACAGGCACCTTCAGTGCAGAAATCCAGCTGGACTGGATGGACCATGTGGGAGATTGGAATTCTCTAAGATCCAGGAACACTGAGCCACTACAGAGCACTGGAAAGGACCACAGCAGGCTCCTCTGCCAAGCTGCACTGCTGTGACCCTGCAAGGACCAGAGCCATGGAGCCACCGTCCTGAAGAAACCTACAGGACCAGAGAAGGGAGAAACCTCCCCCTGGACCCTGAGGACTGCACAAATTTCAAAGTAACTTCATGAACTGTGCCTGGGAAGAAGGCCTGTCTTACATAGAACTTGAATGCCCTCCAGGGGTAGCAACAATTCTAACTGCAGTATTTATTTGAGACAAACACAACTGCACAGACCAGGATTGCTGAGACAGGCCCAGATGTCAAACTTGCTATAATACTGATATAATTTCACATTGGTTAAGACCCTTACTGTGACATGCCTCCTTGAATTGCCTTAGCCTTTCTGAATATGAAACCGATCATCCTTTTGTTCTTTTTTGTCCAGTCAAATACTCTAACAAGAAACCAACCGTACAATGGTTTAAGGAGGATGGAAGAGAATTTAAATTATTAATGTTACAAGTAAATGGGAATCTGACAACCAGTCTCCTTTCATTTCCTTTGATGCCTAAGGAGACTGAAGGTAAATCTCATTGCTGAGCCATAGGAGGGGAGGTAGTAGCAGAAGGCCAATGGATACAAATAAAGGTAAAAGGAAAGCCCTCACCATTAATGCTTCTCAAAGCCCCTCAGAGCTGGGAAATCAGCCCATACATAATTAAGGAGGTTGGGAAACAGCAAATACTATTTAACATTGACTATCCTTAAAACTGTAGTATATGATATTCACCCTGTTATTGCTGGAGGCCTGATCAATAAAGGACCCACAATGTATCCAACAGCACACAGAGTATGGGCCCATTAAGAAACAAAGGCAAACCACAGATGTCAGCAGCTGTACAGCACATGAACAACAACAGCTGAAGGAAAGACAAGTGAAGTTCAAGATATCTGCCTAGATATGGAACAGAACATCTGCAATTTTGAAATTCCAGCAGTGATTAATATAAAAACAAGACTCAGGTACATGGGTAAGAGATGGGTATGCTTCAGTAGTGAATACACAGAAATAACAAATCAGTTAAATCACATTCTAACTTTTGTGTTTGTAAATTTACCCAGATCAGAGGCTGTGATTTTAACTATTCAGACCCAGCAGCTTCTTGTCAACTAATAAAAACCCCTATCACTATATTCAGCTATACAACCCACCCCTATGGGTACGAGTCTTACACTAGTAAAGAAACTGCTACAACGTAAAAATTTGCAAAGGCTGTTGAAAGAGGCCAAAGACAGCAGCAAAACCACTTTCTTACCGTCCATCATGACAGCAAAGAAATTCATCAGGTAATGGAATGAGCAGGGAAAGATAGAAATCACCATTGGTAGGATATTTTATTCAGATGGTCTACAAGACCACCAGGAATTTTTAATAAAATACTACAACCTGGAGTTGTAAATACTAACCTGTTTGCTTTTGATCTTAGTGTCAGGATTGTATATCAAAATGGAAAGAATCATGAAATGGCTGCCTTCATGATTGAAATATAACTGGGAACAATAGTAGCCAAAAGCACGTGGAAGTTTTTAACAAAGGATTTAAAATAAAAACAACTTCCAAAGGGGAGAATTGATGTCTTTAAGCAGAACTCCCTGCATGTTCAGGCACAATTATGAGAATCTTTAAGCAGAATTGTCTATCCCTTCCTTTGCTCTCTCTGGCAGATGGAAGCTGAGGGTATCACTCCCCTCCAACCCCTCTCTTGAACACAAACTGATGCTCTCAGGTGGGTTCAACAGGTGTTGCTCAAGGCTTATGGAAAGCTTTTGTATTTTGTGTCCTGCTTGGCAATTGTTGAAGAAGAAGGTGCTGGAGCTGCAGATCACACACCCTCTTTGGCACTCAGCCTTGGGTTCTGCGTACCCTGAGCTGCCCTGTGTGGGCACCGAGGAGGGGGCACCTCCCCAGTGCCCAGCAGTGCCCAGCAGAGCCCCAGGGAGCCCCAGTACCAGGTACTGCCCGAGGCTGCACCAGCTCACTGCCCCTGCCTGAGGAAGGCAGCAACTGCCATTAGACAGGCAGCTTCATGTGAACTTCAGTGTCTAAATTCTCTTGCTTTTCACTCCCTGCTTTGTCTGAGCTGTGGAAAGCTTCCCCCTCGCACCCTGCACAGAATAAACAATGTCTCCTTTCTCAACCCGACCCTTTGTCCCTGTTTAGAGAGTTCTTAAAATCGGCAACAATGTTAGCCCCAAACGTCTGCTCCAGCTATCAAGGGTTGATCCCTGACAAGAGTTAGGGACACTCCCTTTCTCCCCACCCTTACAGGCTGTTTAAGGTGCTGAAGGAAACTTACAGACAATTCTTTTCTCGAGGAAAGGCATTATATCCTGATTTAGTGAAAAGGAACATTTGCCTGTCTGTTTTAAACACACGAGGCCTTCCTAGCTCTTAGGAAGTGAAAAATGAATGGTGTTTCTGCAGGGTTAAATGTTAAAGACACACAACACCCTCCTTCGTGGAGAGGAGCAGTTTGACAAAACAAGTCCTGGATGGAGTAACTAGCAAGTCCCAGTGATGGCACTGGGATTGATTTTCATCTGAGACTTTTACCTCAGTGAAAGTCTATGGCTATGAAAGGCAAAAATTCCAAGAGAGAGCTGACATATTTAACTGTCCTGGCACTTTTTACTGGTCAGACTAAGAAGCAGTTCATTCAAATGCTTGGACTACAGAAATACCTGTGGCAGTAACTACAGTTCTCCTTACCCACTTCCCAGTTACTCTAAAACTGTCCTTTGCTCCTCACTTTGTCTGTAATTGTTGATGCTGACAGAAGAACAAAGACAGTGAAACACCATTTAAACAAACACCCCTCCCTGCTTCACCTGAGTGGATTAGCAGAGCCACCGTTCTGATGGAAATTACAGTGATTTGTCACAGTTCAGTCAAACACCCATCTGTGTTCAGCTCTGTAAGTAACCCCTTTAGAGACACGTTTTGCCCATTCTGTTTACAAGCAACCCAGACTGTCAGAGAGCTATAAAAAGCAAGGGATAAGAACAGCACCTGTGCTTTGTAGGAGCCGTAGAGCGAGGCAGAGCCCGGCAGGGCGGTGCTGAACACGTCCGTGGGCCTCCCGGCCGCTTCCGCGCCGCCCCAGCGGCCGCCGCCTCGGAACTGCGGGGACAGGACAGGGACATCACTGCAAACGGGGACATCACTGCACACGGGGACAGGACAGGGACATCACTGCAAACGGGGACATCTCTGCAAATGGGGACATCACTGCACACGGGGACAGGACAGGGACATCACTGCACACGGGGACAGGGACATCACTGCACA
>VZRZ01007081.1:145959-188817 GCA_013398175.1 Climacteris rufus
ACATGGCGGGGCGGGTAAGTGGGGGGGACGCGGACCCGCAGCCGCCGCTCTCGCCCTTCCCCTGCCCCCTCCTCCGCTCCCGCTGCTCACTGCTCACAACGGGTTCCGCGGCTTCTCGCAGCCCCGCTGCCGGGCGGCCGTTCAGCCCTGGGGGTCCCCCGGGAGTGCTGTGAGGCTGTGGTGACCCCCTCGCCCCCCAGCGCTGTGGGGGATCCTGAGGGTCCTGTGGGGCGGTGGGGATGCCCCCGGTGGTGTGGGGGGCTCCGGGGCGGCCGCTCTCCCTGCGCTCCCCGGGGCTGCCGTGGCGTTGAGGTGGCCCCTTGGTGATGTGGCAGTGGGGCAGGACTGGGGCTCCCTCAGCAGCCGGGGCCAGGGTGACCCGACTCCTCGCAGGGCACGATTTTAGCGTTCCCCGGGGGTGCCGTGAGGCCCGGGTGGCCCCCTGGCCGTGTGGGGTGTGGGACAGGACGGGGACGTCCCTCAGGAGCACTGTGAGTGCAGGGTGACCCCTGTCCCTGTGGGTGTGAGGCGGGATTTAGGGCTTCCCGGAGGGTGCCGTGAGGTTGCAGTGACCCTGTGGGATGCAGGGCAGGGTCTGAGGGGTCCTGGGGCTGCCGTGAGGCTGTGGTGACCCCTCAGTGCTGTGGGATGGGCGTCTGCGGCTCCCTGAGGAGTTGGGGTGCTGTGGGGCAGGGTGTTGGGGTGCCCTGAGGGTGCAGTGAAGCCCAGGGGTGTCTCGGTGTTGCTGTCAGGATTTGGGGTGCCCCTGGGTGCTGTGAGGCTCTGGTGAGCCTCTGTGGGGCAGAGACCTCTAGGGATGCTGTGGGAGGGGGTGATCCCTCGGTGCTGTGGGGTGGGGGACAGGATTGTGGGATTCCCTGAGGCTGGGGTGCCCCTGTTCCCATGGGCTGTGCAGCCAGATTTGAGGGTCCCCTAGAGGTGCTCTGAGGCCCTGGTGACCCCTCAGTGATGTGGGATACAGGGAGATCTGCTCCTGTGGGACCCAGCCAGGCAGGTTTTGTGATGTGGGTCCTCCTTTTGTTGTGTGGAAACACCTTAAGGGTTGTGCAGTGGTTTTATTCTGTGTGTATTTCAAACCCAAAAAATCCCTTATTAGTGATAGATCACAGCAGCAAGTGGTCAGAAAGGCTTTAAAATGTGATGGAACAGCCTTGTCTGTCAAATCCCTTCTTGTGGTACCTGCACGTCCCCTCTGTTTCAGATGTCCAGGTGCTGCAGGATGTGTTTGGATTGCTCTGCTCTTTGCCAGGAGCTCAGTCATGGTTTGCTGGATATCAGCCTGGGAAAGTCACATTTTTCATTCCTGCTCTGGCTGGAATCTTGTCTCTTGCCCAAGTAATTCAGTGATTGAAATCCTAGGAAATTGGTTTTCCAAGCGGTTTTTGTGTTGTGTTGGATGGAGGGCAGCTGGTGCAGTGCTGTGGTGCAGAGCAGGGGTGAGAAATCTGGCCTGGTGACGTGCTGTGCCTCACAGGTGCTCCAGTGCCAGCCCTGAAATGTGCTGAATAATCGAGAAAAACCCCACATTTTGTGGTCTGTCTCTCATGAGGGAGTTTTCCTCTGTCCCTCCTCCAGTTTCCTGGTCTCACCTTCTTCCTCGCACCTTTTTCCATCATCTCACCCTTTGCACTAATCCAGGGAAGTCTGGGCACCTTCACTGGCTTTTTCAGCTTCCTGTTGCCCAGAGCAGGAGTGCAGTGCTCTGGTCAGGGGTAAGATCATTTCACCCACACTGCACTGGTTCTGAGACTCCCTGGAGCCCAAACCAGCCTGGCTGCAGTGGCCCTGCCTTGCCCTCTGCTCCCCTGGGCCCTGCCAGCTCCGCTCAGGGAACATCCTTGTGCATGGCCTGAGAGCTGGCACTGGTGGCTGGGACGTGGGGAGGAAGGAGAAGGATCAGCCCCAGCTTTATCCTGCTGCTGTGAGCTTTTCTGCTACTAAAAACCTGACAAAATGGGCCTTTATTGGACCAGCTTGGAAGGCTGGTGGAAGAAAAGGGGATTTATGTGAATTTAAGGGAAGATAGATGCTCTGTTGCCTCCTAATCTGGCAGTTTCCTCGGGTTACCAGGAAGCTTCTTACTGTTCAGTGTTTTCATGCTTTGCCTACAAATGCAGCTGTTGCAGAGCCATCAGGTTATTTAATGCTGTGGAGGGAGTGCTGAGGCTGGGGTTCCATCTCCCTCTCAGAGCTGGAGCTGATCCTTGGAATGCTTTTCCTGTGAGTTCCCAAGGGAGCTGCCTGCTCCTTCCAGCTGGCCCGTGGGCCAGCAGCAGTGCTGGGGAGGCTGAGGAGCCAGGGAGGCAGCAGCCTGTGCTGCACTGGGGCTGTGTGCTGCAGCAGCCTGTGCTGCACTGGGGCTGTGTGCTGCAGCCTGTGTGACCAGGAGCAGTCTGTGGGAGGAGGGAGCTGTGTGATATCCCCAGGCACAGCAGGTGAGGCTGGTGCAGAGCACTGATGCTGTTCTGCTGTCAGCGTTTCTAACAGGTGCTTCAACCTGGAGCATGGGAAGAGGAGCTCCAGTGACTCCTGCTGCCCTCACAATCTGTCCTGCAATGCAAGAGCTTAATCTCTTTTATTGGACTCGTGTGATTCGATTTGTGCACGTACAATTTCTCACAGGGAGAAATGAATGGCTTCCCTCATGTGCGAGAGAGACACAATATTTAAACTTCCAGCAACATTTTGAATAATTCAGGTGAATGAGAAGCCAAATGTGATTAATTGTGTGATGCTGTTTCGGGTGTGTTACTCTGCTCCCCTAATTGCCCTGGGTTTCTCCGTGGCAAGGAAGAGATGGTGATTAGTGGTGATTGAAGTTTACAGGAAAAACAGTTTATGATGATTAGCAATAATGGCTGTTTCTGCAATAATTTATTCTGTGTCTCTGCATGGGGATCATTAGGCACGCAGGCACAGCAGAGGCAGTGCTGGGGAGCTGCTGTGTCTGCAGTTGGTGGTGGATCCCTTGTTCCAGCTGCACCCCTGGCAGGTCACTGCTGCTCTCTGTCACTGATTGATTTGAATTAGTTCCCAAAGTGGGGTGGAAAGGCCAGAAGGTTTCTGTGCCTTGTCCCAGGGAGTGTCAGGCTGTGCTTTGGCACAAGCTGTGTTTCTGCCTGTGTCTCCACAGGCTGGAGAGCTCGTGGGGTCTCAGTGGGGTCTCAGTGGGAGCTCAGTGGGAGCTCAGTGGGGTGCTGGCTCCTGTGCAGCAGGGCTGCTGCTCCCCAGGACAGCTGGGTGTGCTGAGGGCTCATGTGGCTGTGGGTGAGGAGCCCCCAGCACAGAGACTGCTCTGCTTTGCTGTAGGGAGTATTTGTAATAGCTGAACTTGTGCAACAGCTCATCATGGTTAGAAGCAGTGGCTGTTCTCTCTGGTGCCACTGGTGTAACACATCCATCTTTCCTCACCTGCTCTTTGGGGCTCCTTTGGAGCTGGGTTGCCTTCAGCCCAGTGAGAGCAGACATTGCCCTCACTGCTCCTCAGAAGAGATTCCTGTTGTGGTGGGTTGGGAATGGCTTTGGATTCATTCAGGTGCTGGGTGTTGTCTTCCCCTGCAGGGTGGTGCTGTCACTCCTCTCAAGGGCCTGAAACTGAGCAGAGGGTTCTGCTGACACCTGGGGACAGCAGCTGTCCAACCCAGAGGTGCAGCAGGACAGGGACAGTGGGGAGGGACAGACTGAGCCCCTCGATGTTCTGAGCTGCTGAAGGCTTTGCTGGACTAACCCTGCTCTCCTGTGCCTCCTGCAGACACAGAATCCTGGAATGGTTTGGGTGGGAAGGGACTTAAAGCCCATCCAGTGCCACCCCTGCCATGGCAGGGACACCTTCCACTGTCCCAGGCTGCTCCAGGTCCCATCCAGCCTGGCCTTGGGCACTGCCAGGGATCCAGGGGCAGCCACAGCTGCTCTGGGCACCCTGTGCCAGGGCCTCCCCACCCTCACAGGGAAGAATTTCTTCCTAACATTAAATGTATATAGTACACCTGAAACAGCACTGGACAGTTAATAACATCTGGCTTATCATTTGCTTTAATCATTTAAAAATGTTTAAAATCTAAGCAGAGTGGTTTTAGGTTGGGCAGTTTGGTAGGGACTTTGAAATAATGGGGGTTGGGTTTTATGTTTATGGGTTAAAGCTGTAAGGTGTGATTTCTGATAACATATGGAACCAGCCTTGAGATGCAGGCGTTGTCAGGCAACTCAAGGAATGTTTGTGAATCAACTTAGTTCCTTCCTGCCTGGTACTGGTCCTGCCATCGTCACTTAGGGTTTTTTTTAGTGTTTCCTAATGTGTCATATGAAGAAACAGGTTTTTAGCAATGTTTCAGGGAAATGGGAGAAAACTCAGTCTGAATTTCTGTATCTGAGACCACTTCTGCAACTTTTCATGTGAAATCATCACAAGTCAACGTGTGGCCTGCTTACTGGCCTTGGGAACCCCCTGCTGAATTATTTAAAATAAAATCACATCGTTTGTTAAGAATTCTAAAATTATTTAGAATAAAACTCTGATGATCACGTGAATTTTTGTGGGCGTGGGGTATCTGAGCCTGTCATCTCTGATTATTTGTTTCTGGGCTCAGTGTTGCAGAAGCAGCGTGTCCAAAGCTTGTGCTTAAAAAGTCACTGCAAAAGGGAGATGTCAGTGCTGCCTGTCCATCTCCAGTTTTGGGGTGCTGATGTGTCACACTTCTTTTATTATGTGGACCCACCAGAATAATTACACTTAATTAAAACTTTTTCTTAGTAGGAGAGAAGTCTTTTAAAAAATGAGAGAATCCTTTTGAGGATCAGTTTGAGTGTGAATTTCTTAAATATTACTTTTAATTTTTCTTCCCTATAGCACAGCAAGATCTTTTCTCTTCCCTCCTGTTCTGTGTCCTGTGCCTCAGAGCACAGAGGTCATTCAGGAGGAGACCCTGAGGCTCAGGACAAGCCCTGATTATGAATTTGGAGGAAGTTCTGGCATAAAATCAGATGTGCTTGGGTCCACAGAAAGCCAGTCCCTGGAAAGCAGTGGCACTTCTATTTTGCTGAATTACCCACCAGGCAGGGTGTGGTTTCAGTGCAATGAAATTACCACTCATTCCTTCTTTTACATGAAAACAGCTGAAATGTAGGTCTTCATGCCATGGAGTGATGTTTTTTTGGTCCAGGAGCTGGGGGAGGTGTCCAGGTGCCCTCCCAGTGCAGGAGGGACGGGTTTCAGGGAGGGCAGGGACAGTGACAGCCCTGAGCAGGGCACACAGATCCTGGAGCTGCCCTGGCTGTGGAAGGCTCTGTGCCCTGGCTCTGCACCATGTGCTGGGGATGCTGTCTCGCAGCAGGGAGCAGAGCTTGGTGACAAAATTCCTGTATTGACCATCTTCAGAAGGTGTTTTGACCCCCAGGAGCTGGAGAGCTGTGTGGGGAAGGTCTGTGAGCAGAAAAATTCAGGCAAGGGACACAATTGCTAAAATGAACAGCAAAGCTTCGGTGCAGTGCCCTGAACCGTGTCTGGGCCCGCTGATGGTGCTGCTGCTCCTGAAGCCAAGGCTGCATTTCCATCTCCTCAGGCACTGCTGCCCTGCTGCTGTGCTCCCTCCTGTGCAGGCACATCCTGCCCTCAGGGAGGTCGAAGGTTTGCAGCATGGGAAGATGGAACACGTTTCTCTGGCCTCCTGGGACGCAGTAAAGCAGTGACCTTCTATCAGGAAATCTGGAGTCATTGATGCCCTGCAGTTGTGTCAAGTCATGTGCTTTTTCTGTAGAAAACAGAGCAATACTTGAGAGCTCTTGCATCTTAAGCACAAACTGCTGGTGACTGGGTGGTGTTTGGTACATGGGGCAGAGTGCTGGGGAGTGCAGTGCCAGCTGCTGCCCTGTGTCACTGCTGGGGTGAGTTTGTAACTACTCGGGGACAGCAGCATCCTGGCCTTTCACAAGGCCAATTCCATGTTTAAAGGGATATTTTTAACATTAAGATATATTCACATTGCCCCTATTGCCATTGGGTAACTTTTCTAAATAAATGGGAAGAAATTTGCATCCATGAGTGATCTCACAGAAGAATCCTGTGACCTGCATCCCAGGCCCACAACTTACCCTGGTTGTGTGGTGCTTCATTCCCTTGGCATTTTTTAAGATGTTTTGATGAAACAACAAGTAGCAATTCCCTGTAATTAAATAATTGATCATGCTGGCTCGAGGAAGGATTGTGAGGCAACATCCACTCCAGAAAGGGATGTGTTAATTACAAATGCACACATCCTGGGCCATTATTTACTGGGAAGGTGGAGGGGCTGTTCGTGGTGAGCTGTCAGAGAGCAGCTCCCTGGTTCTGTGCCTCAGCAGCTCAGGTACAGCTGTAGTTCCTAAAGTGAACTTACTGATGCTATTGTAAAGAGCTCATCTGGAGAAGGACATCTCTGGGCAGAGCAGGCTGTGTAATTGGGCTGTAGATGCTCAGTAGCTTGTAGAAGTTCTGCTTCAGCTCTCTTGTGTCCTCTGCTCTGGTGGATCAGGCAAACCCTTGGAACTCTTCAGTCTTGGGGCTGTAAATTGGCTTTTTCACGACGTTGGCAAATATTGGCAATGGCAGAGCCCCATTCCCAGAGCTGTGAGCTCCTCCTTAACTGCAGCAGGTAAACAGTGTCAGGGGGACAGATCTGAGCTCATCTGAACTTTGCAAACAGAGGGAGGCAGCAGTAAAACCCGGTGTCCTTTAACTGCAGGAGAGGCCTTCCTGCCCTCATAAAGGGGCTCTGGGGTGCCAGGACAGGGAGTAATTCTGGATTGGGGCCCAGGGAGCACAGGGCTGCTCAGAGAGACACGGGGAACTCAGTGCTCAGTGCCTGGGGTGGACAAAGAGTGGCCAGGGAAGGGTTTGGTCCCCACTGCTGCCCCAGTGCCCGTGATGGACAAAGAGTGGCCAGGGAAGGGTTTGGTCCCTCCTGCTGCCCCAGTGCCCATGATGGACAAAGAGTGGCCAGTGAAGGGTTTGGTCCTTCCTGCTGCCCCAGTGCCCGTGATGGACAAAGAGTGGCCAGGGAAGGGTTTGGTCCCTCCTGCTGCCCCAGTGCCTGGGGTGGACAAAGAGTGGCCAGGGAAGGGTTTGGTCCCTCCTGCTGCCCCAGTGCCTGGGGTGGACAGAGAGTGGCCAGTGAAGGGTTTGGTCCCTCCTGCTGCCCAGTGCCCGTGCTGGGGGGGGCTCTCTCTGGCCCCTGCCCCGGGCACACGGTGCAGGGAGAACATTCCCCACCTCCCCTCAGCCTGGCTGATGCAGGGGGTGCTGCTGGGAGCTCTGGGAGCTCTGCCCTCTNCTGGGGGGGGCTCTCTCTGGCCCCTGCCCCGGGCACACAGTGCAGGGAGAACATCCCCTGCCTCCCCTCAGCCCGGCTGATGCAGGGGGTGCTGCTGGGAGCTCTGGGAGCTCTGCCCTCTCCCCTGAGCTCTTGGGGCTCCTGCCTTGCCGGGCTGGCCTGGGCAGGGTCTGGGAGGTGATTCCCGGCGGGGGAGTGCCTGGGGGCGTGGGGATCCATCTCAGCCAGGGTGCTCTGGGTGCTGCTCTCAGGCTGCCTCGGTGTGGGCTTGCTCACAGTTCCCTGGCTTTGTCAAAAATGTGAACATAATTCTGAGATTTTAGCTTCCTAATGCATCCCTCTTTATTAGGAGAAGAAAATGGGCATTTGTGAGTTTGTTATGGAGAGAGAATGCAGCTCCTTCCTGAAGAGAATAAAAGCTTCCAGCAGAGCAGACAGAGGTCAAGTGGAGCAGGTGGAGTGGCTGGGGCTGAGCAGGGAGTCAGGGCTATGTGTTGCAGGGACAGCAGCTTATCCTGCCAGCACGGCCACTGCAGGTCTGGAAAGGCCTGTCTGGCCAGGCCTGCTGGGCCAAAAAGGTCTTTGTAGGGTGATCTCCTCTTGTGGCTGCAGAACTCTGTAAGCTTTATTCAATATTTCTTTGACATGTCCAGAAAAACTCTCTGCAAGTTACTTAGTTAATTTAAATTTTTTTTCCACTATTTAGAACCACAACTCACGTTGCTGACTCTGGTCCCTGATGGTGACAGCATGTCATTCCTTTTATAAATGTTACTGAATTGTTCTTTAGAGGTGCCTTGGTTTTTTCTTTGCTGTTTCCTTATGTAGTCTGTCCCAGAGCTGGGCTCCCCTCTGGGTCAGGGACCTGTTCTTACCTGCCAGCCAGGAGCTGTGCTGCTGTTGCTGTTTTGGACCCATTTCTTCTGTCTTTCAGTGCAGAGTTGTTGCTCAGCTCCGTGGTGTGTCTGGGTGTAGAGAGCAGGCACAGTGCTGGGAGGGTGGTTTGTCTCCTTCCCTCAGGCTGGTGCTGACCCAGCTCTGCAGCTCCTGCTGCTGTGTGAGACACCTGTGTGCAGCCAGAGGTGTTAATGCCCAGCTCTGATCCTTGGGTCTGTACATCAAGACAGTGCTTTGTGTGTGTCTGTTTTCTGTCAGGAGCACAGTCCTGGATAATGTGCAGGATCTATGAATCATCATCTCAGTTCCCTGTTTGCCTTCTGAGCTCTTTTGACATCATAATTACTCCTTTCAGTGTTTGAACTTCATTTTATTTGCAGACTTGTAGTGGTGAGTGAGTGTTTGCCGTGGAGTCAGCCGTGCTTCCAGCACCCAGCCTGCACAGGCACCTCTGCTCGGGCCCTGGGCAGTGGGGCCAAACCTGCTGCCCAGGAATTGCACCTGCCCAGGTCTGCTCTGCCCTCCTTGGGTGGCAAGGCTCCAGCTTGGAGGGACTTTGGGGCCAAGCAGCTGCTACAGAAAAGCCTGGATGCTTTTTGGAGCAGGGATGCCCGTCTGTCTGCAGCAGCAGTGGGCTCTGCCCCATCAGGGAAATGGGAGTGTCTGCTACCCAGAGTTGTCACCTTTCCTGGCACTCCTCTGCCAGAAATCCCATCTATGTGCACCTGCATGTACATGGGATGTGTGTCTGTGTCTCTTGTACACAAAACAGAATTTTAACCTTACAGCACTTTAACAATCCTTGTCCTGTACAAACCACATGGGAACAGTGCACAGAAGAAAACCTGCCTCAGCTTTAGAGGCTGTTTCATAATCTCTTCATCATCATTAGGAAATGAAATGAGTTCAGATGTTTTGAATGAGGAGCATCTCTGCCTGAGCACTTAATGTGTCAGCTCTTGTCAGTAACAGCTGACAGCAGTGCACTTCAGTCATTACCACCACCTTATCTCTGTGGGGAGAAACATATTTTTCCTTGGCTTCCTCTACCATCAGCCTTAGCAGTTCACAAGAGGTGAATTGACAAAACACGGAAGGTGTGGTTTATGTATGTATGAAAACATCCAAATAACAGCATTGCTTTCTGGGCTGAGCTCTCTTAAAATGCAAGAACATGGCCATAAACTAAACCACAAGAAGTTCTACCTCAATGTGAGCAAGAGCTTCTTTCCACTGAGGGTGGTAGAGCACTTCCAAACCCACCAGGACCTGCTCCTGTGTCACCTGTGCCAGGTGACCCTGCCTTGGCAGGGGGGTTGGACTGGATGCTCTCCAAAGGGCCCTTCCAACCCCAACTGTTCTGTGATTCTGTGAGCAAGTTAGTTTCATATTTTTTTGTGGAGGAAAATGAGTCCATACAGTTTTGCAAAAAAAGGTCTCAGAAGGATCAGATGTTATGGTGATTGTTTCTTATTATGTAGCTGCTTGTTCTTCAGGGCAGCTTTCCTTTATAAAAATAAAACATGCCAGCGTCACTGAGCCCCCCGGGTTTTTCTGGTGAGTATCAGCTCAGCAGCAAAGCAGTTGAGGCAACACGACGTTTTGGTCACAAACCCAGGGGTGAGGTCCTTCATTTGTCTCTCAGACATCATACAGCCTTGTTTTTCTCTTGGCAAGCAGAAGGAGTGAGGGAGCAGGGCTCTGCACAGAGCTGGGTGTGAGAGCAGCTGCTCCCTGGCTGGTGATGGCTGCTGCAGCTGGGAATGCTTTAGCAGCGTGCACTCACCTCCTGGGGACTTTGCTGTCCTTGGAGTCTCCTCCTTGCACAAACCAGAACAACACCCGGGGGCAGGGAAGATTATTTTGCCTAATTTAGGCCTAATTTGCCCTCTTTAAGCCTAATTTATTTATATTATGGACACGAGTGTACTGGCAACCTGTGAGGGTGTGTGTGGGTCACCCCAAGCCTGGCAGTGCCAGGGGGTGGCTGCAGCAGGTGCTGTCACCTGCAGGAGCTGCTCTCTGGTTTGTCAGAACTGTGTCATGCCTGCTTGCCAGCACTAACCTGCCAGTTTGCTTAAAATTAGCTTGTGTAAGTCTCCTTTGAGGTTCCTAGAAGTACTCGGCAGGATTTTGCTGCCTCTGTTCCCCGCCGTGGTGTGTGAGTGCAGGCAGTGGGTGTTGGATGGCAGGGGAGGGACAGGGGCAGGTTCTGGGAGTCCTCGTGCTGCTGGCTGGGGAGCTGCAACCCGGAGTGCAAGAGCTGCAAGTGTTCCTGACAGCACCATCACTGGCATGTGCCAGCCATGTGCCATCACTGGCATTTGTGCCAGGAAAGCTTCCTCAGGAGCAGCTTGTGCCAGTGTCCTGGCTGTGGGACAGAGCCAGGGATCCATCCCTGGGGATGCTGATTCCAGGGTATGAGCTCAGTGGGAGGGCAGGTAAGAGGAAGCCCTGCAGCTCCCCAGAACAGTGTGTTCCTCCTTTCTGCCTGGGGGCTTTCCAGTTTAATCCTCCCCTCTTCTGTAATCAGATTTCCTCAAGTTGTCCCTTGCACCCTCACGGAGCCCCATGCCCGGGAGTGACGCCCCTGTCTTGCAGCTCTGTGATGTTAAAAAACCTTTCCAGAATATTCACAGTGTTCTGAAGATCTGCAAAAGCCTGGAGCTCGAGGAGGGTGTGTACTGGAAAGCTGAGAGCAGAGATGGTGCCTGGGATGTTGGTCACTGCCAGGGAGAGATGGGCTCCTGCCAGGCCCCGGGAGGAGGATGAGCTGGGCTCTGGGCTGCCTGGCACGGCGGCTGCTGGTGCTGCTGCAGCAGCAGCCACCTTCTTTCCCGTGTCAGACACCCCAGGATGTTGTGCCATCGTCTCTGCTCTGCTGCAGAGCTGGCAGAGGGAGCAGGGCTTGGGTTTGCAATGCTTTCCTTGGTGTTCCTGCATTTCCCAGCGCAGACAGGAACGCTGCAGGAGGACAGCAGCTCCCTGCGTGTGGGAAGCAGTTTGTCACCGGGGATTAAAAATGCAGCTGAGGACTGGTGCTGTAAAAAGCTTTAATCCTGCAGCTCCGTGTCCAGTTTTCTCTGGAAATATCCCCTGTAATGCCTTTTATCGGGGCATGTCCTTCACAGACCCGTGCCCTGCACAGGGGAGGAGCAGTGATGAAATGGTGAAGGGTTGGTGCTGAGTGCCCCGAGCCAGGGAGCCTCCGCAGGCAGGTTGTGTATCTCAGAACTCACTGATGTCCTGTATTTATTACAAGAACATTTCAGTCTTTTATTACACTCAGTATTCAGGTAGATAAATCTGTTTTAAGGCTGAAAATGGAATCTTTTTTGGTTGTCACATACGTCAAGGGCAATTGTGCATTAGTCAGTAAAAGTAATGAATTGGTCCTTTTCTAAATGGCAAGTACTTGAGACAAATCACATTGTGCCATCAGAGCTGATGGGAGCTTTGGAGCAGGCTGGCTGCAGGCCACACCAGAGGGGATTTGCTCTGATTCTGGTCCCAGAGGGGCTGGGGAAGGCAGGCTGAGCAGGGCAGTAACTCCTGGGAGCTCATCTGGATGTGTGTGTTGGGATCAGTGCGTTTCCTCTGCTGGCTGCTGGGATTTAAGGGTGTCTTAAGAGAAAATCCATCCTGAATTGCTTTTAGGTTGACACTGTCAATTAGTTCCTGTTGCACTGACTGCAGATTTGTATCTGACAGAGGTAGTTGTGCTTTGATTCTGAAAATGACACCTTGGGGGGCAAGGTTAGCTTCCCCCCGGATGAAATTCCTTCAGTCCATAGCTACTGATAGAAACATCTTGCCTTTCCCGTCCCTTTTTCCAGTTCTGGAGGCAATTTGATCCCAGTTTCCATTGTTCAGCCGTTGTTTTGTGGTAAAATTCTGCAGGGGTGAGTGTGGTGAGGGGGTAGGATGGGGCTGAGATTCCTTTGCCACGCTGTCCCCTGTGCTCCATCCTGCCTCGTGATGGGGATGGGCAGCCTGGGCTGGGAGTGCTGCTGCTTGGGTTTTTAATTGCTGATTGATGAGTAACAGTGGAGGGCACAGAAATGAATAATTACTCTTGAAATAGGATTGGTCCTTTGACTTTAGAAAATAAAAAGAGGGGGAGGACACCCCCACAAAATTTGTTGTGGTTTTTTTTTTTTTTTTATAGTGATAGGCTGGAATGAACTATTTTACTTAATTTTCTTCTTGCTGTTACAGAACTGGGATATTTCCTGTAGAGCAGGGAATATTCATGGCATGGTGTTCTGTGGTGTTTCCTTTAAGAAATGGTGCAAAGGGATTGTGGGGTTGGGTGGCAGCTGGTTGGGGTTAAACCTTCCTGGGCACTCTGGAAGGTGCATGTGCAGAATGGATATGTTCAAATTCCAGCTTTCTGGGTGATGCCAGGGAAGGAGGGAGGGCACATCTTTATCCCACCCTTTTCTCCCCACATGGTCTCTCTGTCCCAGCCCTGTGAGCTGGGGTTACCCAGGGCTGTAGGGGACTGGTCTGGCTCCAGGCTGCTTTCCCTGAGCAGCTTTCAGAATATCCCAGTGTCCTGGCACTGGGCAGGAAACCTTCCAGGGAATGCTTGTTCTGTCAGGGATGTTTCATGCACACCAGGGTTCACTTGCAAGTTAACAGCCTTTGCCTTGCAGGCTTTCTCCTAGGTGATTTGAAAGTATTTATTGTAGGTAGGGTAGAAAATATAAGGTACCTGATACTCCCAAAATGCAGGGATTTGGGGTACAAGTACTTGTGGCACTTGGAAGTGTTTGGAGAAGACTGGAAGAGGAGTTTGTGGGTACCAGTGGGCTCTCAGAGTGTGCCAGGACTCTCAAGATCTGTTTAGTGCTTTGTGGGTTTACAGAAGTCTTGAGGCTTGGCTTAGTAAAGGAAAAATAGAATTTATAGAATAGAAAAATAGAATTTATTTGCCTTTTTCCCCCCCTCTCTCTTGTAGCCTATGCAAGCAGCGAGATGTCCCACTGATGAGCTGTCCTTGACCAACTGTGCTGTGGTGAATGAGAAGGACTTCCAGTCTGGGCAGTAAGTGTGCACTGTTGCTCTTTCAGCTTTGAACCAAAAGGAATTGTTCTCAAACTTTGGATGGAGGGGGAGTGATATTTCAGATTTGAAAAAGTGAACACAGCAGTTGGATTAACAAAACTTCTGTGTCTTTAGAGATCAGAACTTTCAATGCAGCTCTTCTGGAAGTGGGAGATGCTGGAAGAAGGGTGACTGTTTCTCTGAATCATTTCTTCCTTGGGAACTGCATCTGCTCAACTAAAAGAATCATCATTTTAATGAAGAACTTTGGGAGCTTTTGTGATCTTTTTTTGTTTGTTTTGGTTTTGCTGTTGTTCCTGTTACATAGTGAGAATATTTGAACTATTTCAAAAACATTTTTATCATTTTATTGTGTTACTCAGGGCACCTTCTCACTTTCACATCATATGGGAGTGCTGAGCAGAGCCAGGAGAACTCCCTCTTGTTCTTGGGGTTTTCATGCACGAGAACAAAAGGGAAAAACAACCAGAGTGTGGGCACAACAAGCTGGATTCTTTAACTGCAGTTCAGGGGTGGCTGATAGAACCCAACTCTGGGGTTTACTTCTGTTTGGTAGAAAACACATGAATTTTTCAGCTCAGCCCACACAGAAGGGTTTTGTATTAAAAGAAGCCAATTCACATACTTGGTTTCTTTGCTTTGCTGCAGCTTTAGGGAAGCTCTGACAGATTTTAGTATGTAGGTTGTAGACAGAAGTAATGAATTTCAGCTGAAAGGGAGTATCATGTGCAGCACAGGGCAGAAGAGCTTGGGTTTGGAAAACAGGAAAAAATGTTAAAGTAGATACTGAATGATGTGCCCAGGCCTTAGATAAAATACCTGCCCAGGTGAACTGTGCTAAGGGTGCAGAACAGTGTGCACTGCAGGAGTGCAGGGATGCTGTGTTTGGGACTCACCTCTCTGTGCTGTCAGTCAGCTCTGCTGACCCAGGACTTGTGCTGGCCCTGGAGCCAAGAACTGAACTGTGATTTCATGAGCCCAGCTTGAGTATAAAAGGCTAAAACAAAACAAAACCACCCCCCTAAAAACTCAACAAGCAGAACTTTCTGAGTCAGAAGCAGCAAAAGTGTCTGCTTGGCCAGGGAAGCCTCCAGGTCTTTTGAAATGATGGTTCTCCCCAGGTAGATTTTTTTCCAAAGTAATTGAGTTACAAAAATACCTGAACTGAGCGTTGTACCTCATGCATTATAGAAACTTTCATTTCCTGCAGTGTGGATGTCCTGGAGGGCCCCAGCTGCCAGCCCTGCAGGCGGCCGTGCTGCTCTGGCTTCCCGAGGCCTCTGCTGGCAGCGGGGAGCGTGCGGGGCCGTGCCCCGGGCTGGGCGGGCTCTGCCTTCTCCTGGGAGCTGCTCGTTTCCAGCAGCCCCTGCTCACACCCAGCAGCGTGTGTGCTGGGGAGCAGCTGCTGCAGCTCGCTGGGCAGCGGCAGCTGGCAGCAGTTCCTCCTGCTGCAGTGCTGCATTGCTGCAGTGCTGCATTGCTGCATTGCAGATCCTGGCCCCTGGCGCGTCCCTCGGCCCGGCCTGCGGGGCTGCTCTGGCTGCTCTCTGCTCTGCCGCTGCCGTTTGCTGCTCGGGGTGTCCAGCTGGGCTCTGACCTTGCATGCAGGAGCTGCTTTCACCCCAGGGTGCTGCTGAGCAGCTTTTCCTGCTTCCTTGGCTGCCTGCTGGGAGCTGGGCGGGGCTCAGCCAGCGCTCGGTGCAGCAGCAGTTCACGGCAGGCCGGGCACTGCACGAGCACGATTTCTGGGGTGTCGTGGCTTGGGAAGTGGCCCCATCTGCAGTTCCTGTGACCTGCTTCTACCCTGAGGACCCCTGGTGCAGTTTGGAGAGAGAAAGAAGTTCTGAACGCCCCCAGGCAGCGAGGGCACAGCAGTCAGGGCAGGCTGTCTCAATGGCCGGTTTTGTTCATGTTAAGAACGAATTGTTCTTCCCATTTATTCCTGCCTTTCACGGGAGAAGCCCATCCCTCTTAGGCCAGTTTAGTGTTCTGAGGAGCCCTTGCTGAATCACTGCTGTGGTTTCCAAACATGCAGGGGATGGGCTGAGATCCCTGCTGGCACCTCCACGCAGACACCTGAGTCATCCCTCCCTCCCAGGAGCCCTGCTCGTGCTTCATCAGCATCCATCGTGTTCCCTCACAGGTTAATGAGTACCTCTTGGAGTTCCTCCTGGTTTGCTCAGCCTGGCCAGCAAACCCAGCAGCAGTTTCCTGGGTCCAGTTTCCTGCAGCCTTTGCTGAGAGCTGGCAGGGTTCTCAGTGCCAGCAGCTCCTCTGGGAGAGCTCTGTGAGCTGGCTGGCCCTGCTCATTCGTTGTTCCTTTTGTTCCTTTATAAGCAGAAGCTCTTAATGAGCTTGAGATTTCCCCCATGTGTCTCCATGAGCTCTCTGAGCTCCTTCCTGCTAGGAAATTGTAGGAAACACATTTAGTTTTTCTGCTATTGCCTTATTTTGAGCGTTTGTAATACTTAGGTTGCTTACAGCCTGTTGGGAGCTGCCTGCTCCTGCTGTCTCTGAGAAGGAACATGGTTGTACCTGTGTCTTATGCAGATTTTTCTCACAGAACCTGTCAGGATTTGACCTTTCCTAGTGTTTTCTTTCAGAAAGGTGGCTTTTTTTTAAATTTTTCCTTTTAGGTTTTTTTTTCTTCCTGTCATTTATTTGCCTGCTGTCAGGCTCATCTGTCTTTCTGCTGTGCTGGAATTATTTTTGGTGAATGCCATGCTCCAACACAGGAATTTGTATCAAATCTTTGTGGATATCCCTCCCCAATATTTTTATCAGGTATTCTCATTTTCTTGCATTTTGCTTTTTTGAACCGAAACCCTGCAGTGGTGGAGTTTGTTTCTTCCTGCAGAGATGCTGAAACTCTGTGTGTTGAAGTCAGTGTTGTGTGCACTGCTCAGGATTCATTTGGGGCATAAGAAACCTTAATTTTGTGTCTTTTCCTGTCTGATGAGCTGCTTCCAGTCTGGTGTTGGTGGGCATCAAGTGCATTTTGTGGTGAAGAGTTCCAGTATCGTAGCTGGAATTTGTATGTTGCCTCTGGACATGTTTCTGTCCCACTCTGCAGCGTCACACCTTCCTGCCCAGTTGGTTGTGTGTCAATGCTGATTTGGATTACTCAGGATGATGCTGTGCTGGAGAACTCTGCTTTCAGTCCTGGCCTCCTGGACAGCTCTCTGCTTTATTCCCTGCTCAGTGTACAATGAGTTGTCCTTGGAGCAGCAATTCCATCTGGGAAGGATCACCTGCCTGTCCCTGCTGCTCTCCCTGCTCATGGAATCATTGGGCTGGAAGGGGACTTTGAAACCCATTTGCTTCCAGCCCTGCCATGGCAGGGACACCTTTCACTATCCCAGGGTGTTCCAAGCCCTGTCCAGCCTGGCCTTGGGCACTCCAGGGATCCAGGGGCAGCCACAGCTGCTCTGGGCACCCTGTGCCAGTGCAGCCTGTCCCTGGCATGCACCCGAGGTGATGTCACCCACCTTTGCTGCAGGGACGTGTTCTGGCCCCTGCTGAGCTCATTGTCCAGCTGGATCCCAGGTCTTCTTGGCCCCCAGCTGGCCCTGGTGCATGGGGCTGTTACCCCCAGGGAAGGACTTTGCATTTTGCTGTGTTGAGCTCCATGGGTTCTGCCGAGGCCCCTCTGAGAGCAGCACACCCAGGGGTGTCCCTGTGGTGCCTGAGGAGCTCTGGCCCTTTGGCTGCCCAGGAATGAAGGGGGTAAGAAGTTTTGGCCCCATGTGGACACCTGGAGTGGGCACATCCCAGTGACCTCCTGCAGCAGGGTTTGCACATCCCAGTGACCTCCTCCTGCAGCAGGATTTGCACATCCCAGTGACCTCCTCCTGCAGCAGGATTTGCACATCCCAGTGACCTCCTCCTGCAGCAGGATTTGCACATCCCAGTGACCTCCTCCTGCAGCAGGATTTGCACATCCCAGTGACCTCCTCCTGCAGCAGGATTTGCACATCCCAGTGACCTCCTCCTGCAGCAGGATTTGCACATCCCAGTGACCTCCTCCTGCAGCAGGATTTGCACATCCCAGTGACCTCCTCCTGCAGCAGGATTTGCACATCCCAGTGACCTCCTCCTGCAGCAGGATTTGCACATCCCAGTGACCTCCTCCTGCAGCAGGATTTGCACATCCCAGTGACCTCCTCCTGCAGCAGGATTTGCACATCCCAGTGACCTCCTCCTGCAGCAGGATTTGCACATCCCAGTGACCTCCTCCTGCAGCAGGATTTGCACATCCCAGTGACCTCCTCCTGCAGCAGGATTTGCACATCCCAGTGACCTCCTCCTGCAGCAGGATTTGCACATCCCAGTGACCTCCTCCTGCAGCAGGGTTTGCACATCCCAATATCCTCCTGCAGCAGGATTTGCTGCCGCTGGTGCAGCCTCCAGCCCCCCTCCCTGCCCTGTCTGTATCACAGCAGTGTCTGAGGGTGGTTGTGCCAGGCAGAGTGGAAAGTTTGCTAATGTTGGGATAAATCCAGCCTCCCTTGAGCCTCAGAGCTCACCATTTCATTGGAGAAAGCTGTCGTGCTGGCCAGGCCGGATTTTGCTTTGTAAATCCGTGCTGCTGACTCTTAAATCCAGGCTCAGAGTGACTCCCAGTCACTTTCTTGTACTTTAATGTGTTTGGCTTCCTGGATTAGTTGCTCCATAACTTTCCTAGGAAGTAAGGTGAGGTTGACCAGCCTGTAGTTCCTTGGATCCTCCTATTTGAGGACAGGAGTGACATCTGCTGTCTTCCAGTTGCCAGAAACCTTCCCTGGCTGCCGTGCAGCACCAGTAAGTGCCTTGCCCTTTCCTTGACATTTGTGTGGAGCTTCACCACCTATGCCAGGTTCCTGGATTTACAGCTGGGGCAGGAGGGGGAGGAAGGGAGGGGTGTCCCAGCAGTGATGGGTGGTTCTGGGTCAGAACCAGTGAGGACTCAGCTGAGTCTGCCCAAGCCAGGGGCTGTGTGTCACTGTGGTGGGTTGAAAATGCCTCTGACCCTGCCGGGCCACCAAGTGGGAAGGGTTGGCAGGGGACAGCTGGCCATGGCTGCTGCTCTGGGCTCCTGGTTCCCTCCTGTCTCCAAGGGCTGTGTGTTCCTCCCTGCCATGGGCTGAGCTGTTCCACACAGGATGGAGTCGGTGCAAAGCCGCCCTTGGATGGTGCTGGGTTGGCTGTGCATGTGCACATGAGAGGGTAGGGAGCACATGTGCCTGGAAAACAGGGACTGCAGGGAGGAGGAGGGCCAGCAGTGTGGGCCTGGGCTGCCAGCACAGCTCATCCTGCCCGTGGCTACGAGGGTTGGTGAGGGGCACACCCGAGCTGGTGCCCCGTGTGCCCCGAGGGCAGCTCCAGTGCCAGCAGCTGTGAGAGGAAGGTGAGGTGAACCCTAATGCCACCACCAGCCCTGCTGCCAGAGCACACAAATCCCAGCCTCCCCTGGTTCTGCTTTCTCAGGCCAGCAGGCTGTGTGCCTATCACATGATAAGAGCTATCAGGCATATTCTGAGGAGAGCTAAAAGCAGCTTTTGAGTATCTTTGTTGCTGACAGCTTCAATTCTGAGTGTGACAGACAGACACATGCCATTGCTGTTGCTGTGTCTGCTCCTGACTGCTTGTATTGCCCTGTTTTATAACAGTGTTCTCTGATGGAATCACAGAACCATTAAGCAAAAGGCCTCACACATCATCGAGTCCAAGCTGTGCCCATCCCCACCCTGTCCCCAGCCCAGAGCCCTTCCTTGGGCACCTCCAGGGATGGGGACTCCAAACCTCCCTGGGCAGCCCCTGCCAGTGCCTGAGCAACCTTTCCATGGGGAAATTCCTGCTGCTGTCCAAGCTGAGCCTCCCCTGGCCCAGCCTGAGGCCGTTCCCTCTGCTCCTGTCCCTGTTCCCTGGGAGCAGAGCCCGACCCCCCTGGCTGCCCCTCCTGGCAGGAGCTGTGCAGAGCCAGCAGGGCCCCCTGAGCCTCCTTTGCTCCAGGCTGAGCCCCCCCAGCTCCCTCAGCCCCTCCTGGGGCTCCAGCCCCTTCCCAGCCCCGTTCCCTGCCCTGGACACGCTCCAGCCCCTCAGGGTCTTTCTTGCAGGGAGAGGCCAGAACTGAACCAAGCACTCGAGTGTGGCCTCAGCAATGCCAGCACAGGGATGGTCACTGCCCTGGTCCTGCTGCCCACACTGTTTCTGGGACAGGCCGGGTGCCCTGGGCCTTTATGCCCACCTGGGCACACAGCAGCTCCTGTGCAGCTGCTGCTGATCAGCATCCTCAGGTCCTTTCCTGCTGGTTCTCTTCCCAGCACTGTGCTGCTGCTTTTTCAGCCACTCACATGCTGAGTTCAGGATCTGTTGGTTGCTCACATCAGGAGGAACAGCCTCAGGGCCTGTGTGATTTTACTTTTTGTACAGAAATTCCTCCCATTTTTTCTCCTATCAAACTTCTAAACAATATACTCAGATCCCTGTATGGGCTTTGCATCTTCTTCTTGTTGGAATCACAGCTGGGGATGGTGCTTGACCTGGGTGAGATATTGATGCTCTGCTGTCAGTGGTGTGAAGCTGATTTGTAGCTGTAGCAGCCTTGGTGTTTGTGGTTGTAGTTTGGTTCTCTCATGTTTGTACAGTGCAATCCTGAAGTAAAGGGCTACTGGGGGGGATGTAAATGGTAATTTCTGGTGCAATGTCTTGCAGTTGGGCTTTGGGATCACGTTACACCAGTGAAGGTGATGGGCTCTGCCACCCTCCTGTGTGTCTGTGTCGGGCTGTGGCTCCTGAGGAAAACCAAACAGCAGCAGAGATAAGCTGGGTGATCCCTCTGAGTTCTCACAGTGCTGTGGGCTATGCCAAGCCTTCCTGGTACACATCAGAGTAAAACATGTGCTCTCTCCTAGGCATGTTGTTGTGAAGACCTCTCCCAACCACAAATACATCTTCACGCTGAGAACCCACCCCTCGGTCGTCCCTGGCAGCATCGCCTTCAGCTTGCCCCAGGTATGGCGTGGTTGGGCTTCTGCTCTGCTGCAGAACAAGCAAAGGCTTTCTGGGGATCAGGGTTGAAGATAAATTCTGATTGCAATCAGTGTATCCTGCAAATTTGATTTCTGACAGCCAAAGTTCAAGGAGGCTTTTACTACAACGGAATGACCCTGTTTATATTACTTTGATCTATTTTTAGTGCATGGTGGGATAAAGATACTGGAAAAGGTGTAATTTAGCCTTTTAAAATCCCACCAGAAACAAACTATTTGAAAAAGAAAAACCTAAGCAATATCTGCCCTTCCTTGTGAATCTTTATTGTTCCCTGTTTTCCCTGAACTTTAAAGGGTTTCTTTGCTGTGTTTTTCTTTTTCAGGCCTGCTGGAAGTTTTATTGAGTACATTCAGTCATTGTTAGTATTTTTAGATGCAAAGTGCAAGGAAATGCATAAAATCAAAAATAAAAACCTTTGTCTCCTCTCTCTTAATTAAGTTATCATCAGATGTGAAATGGTGGTTAGAATAAATAATAAATGTAATTGACTTCTAATTGAAAAACAAAGCTTGTAGCTTTTAACTGCTCACCCTGAGTCTCAGCCTGTGAACCTGCAGCAGTCAGGTCTCTCATTCAGTGCTTTCATTTCTCCCTGCCAGTAACTGCTCTACAGCCCAGGCTCTGTGCTGCCAACACAGGAATATTTTTCCTCAGCACATGTCTTGGCACAAGCCCCAAAATGCCATTTTGCTTTTTGCTGTGCTGTGGGAGCTCAGCTCTGTCCGGGTGAGTGGGTGGGGGATGCTGTGTTCACTGCATGTCTGGCTGTGCTGTGTGCTGCCCAAACTGCACAGCAGTGACTGGCAGGAGCTGTTTGTGTTTGGGGTTGAGATCAGGGCACTCAGCTCTAGGGCTGAGTTTTGTATGTTCCAGTTGTTGTTGTAGAGCCAGGAGAGCCCCTGTGTCCTTGGGGTGAGGCCTGGTGCTCCCCTGGAGAGGGGGCTGGGTGGGCAGTGTTGCAGCCACTGGCAGGTGAATGTTTTATTGTGTGGGATTCTGGAGCTGTCTGTGTTGGAAGGGCTGTTTGGTCCAACCCTTGCAGGGGCATCTTCCACTAGACCAGGCTGCTCACAGCTCCATCCAACAGGACCTTCAATGTTCCCTGCAGTGGGGCATCTGCCACCTCTCTGGGCAACTTGTGCCGGTGCTTTACCATTTTCACTGCATAAAATGTCTGTATTCACCCTCTCTTAGTTTAAAACCATTTCCCTTTTTTCTGTTGCTGCAGTCCCTGCTAAAAGGTCTGTCCCCAGATTTAAGCCCCCTATAAGTATTGAAGGCCACAGTGAGATCTCCCTGGAGCTTTCTCTTTTCCAGGCTGAACAACCCCCCTTCCCTCAGTCTGTCTCCAGCTCTTCCAGCCCTCTGAGCATTGCAGTGTTCCTGATGCTGGGTTTTAATTTCCAATATTTCCCAGTCTTGGAGAGCTGCAGTCAGTCCCACACCAAATGTGTGTTTCCTGTGCAGGGATGGGGATGTGTGGGCTCTGGGGCCTCCAGAACATCTGTTTGCTGTGCATTCATTGTACCTGTAAAGTTCTTGACCACCTTTACTCTGTGATAATCTTCTCTCTTCACACCATTAGTGCCTCTCTTTTGATATCTGGGGAGCTGTGAACACACAGCAGCCAATCTGTAACACAGCAGCAGGCACTGGGAAAATCCCATTTTTGCAGTCATCAAGCCAGGACTGTTGGAATTGTAAAGGTTATAGATTTTTAGTGTCTCATAATTTCATGAACCATTTCCCACTTCTGCAGTTCTGTGCAGCACAAATCTTTCTAAAGGAATTTGGAGAGACCTAAAGGGTTAGAACAGTTTCATTCTTACTGGTTCTCTTGGTTCAGGTATTATTGTACCTGAGAGCACATCAGCACAATTCCCTGCAGCCTGTGTACATCTGTAACCTTCAGAAATGCTCCCAGAGGCTGTAACAGCCACTGTGGTACCTGTGGAGTGCTCAGCACCTGAGCTTTGGTGGGAAATGAGCAGAAGGGCAAAAAGCCCTGTCCAGCACCATAACCTCTGCCTGCAGGGTGCTGGGGACACCAGTGACCTGGAGGGGATTGGGCAGAACAACCTCCTGAGGTCAGAAGATGGAACTATTTAAAGAGATTATTCAGTGGTTTTGACTTGTTTCCTGTTAACTTGGGGGTCTTTGGGATACTGCATTCTGCCCCTTTTTTCTGCTGCTGCAGGTTCTCAGGGGGATCCTGCTCCTGGTGGGGAGGCTGCCTGTGTGGGGACAGCTGTTCTGACCTTCTTGTCTTGTTTTGCAGAGAAAATGGGCCGGGCTGTCCATCGGGCAGGAGATCGACGGTGAGTCCGTGCTCGTGCTGTGTTTGCAAACCCTGAACTCCTGGGGGGGACTGAAAGGAGCTGGGAAATCTCATCTCCCCAGCCCTTCTGCAGGCAATGTGAGGCCCTCATTAGTGAAGGAGCTGCTCTCCCCTCTGCAGCCTTTCTGCATTTCGTGTGTTCCAGAGCTGCAGGACGATTTTGGCAGCTTGTTCAGACACCTGCAGGAGTCACAGCCTGGCTCTGGGTGGGACATCAGTGTCCACAGGCAGACATGAACACTGAACATGTCCTGCATAGCCTGTCCCTGGCTCTCTGGAGAACACACTGGCAGAGGACAGCTCTTGTCCTTGGGGAACTTCTTGGCATCTACATTTTCGTGCTAAGAGCTGCCAGAAGCAGCAGTGTGCCCTGGAGTGCTGAGCTTTGTGAGCAGCACTCATGCTCCAATAGCTGACTAGAGCATTCTGCAGCAAGGTGAAGGGCCAGGGATGCCAATGTGCAAACTGAAGATTTGTATTCCAATTTCAAGTCTTTCTTGAGCTTCCCCAGCCTTGGCCAATGTTTGGAGGAGACTGATTAGCTCTGTGTTTCATCTCTTGGTGCTGTCACCATTCCCTGTGCTTTGGGAATGACTGGGTCACTGTCAGCTGCAGGTGCAGCTGTTGACCCTGCCTGTAGCTGCTGGGGTTGACCAGGCTGCTGGCAGCAGTGACAGGAGGGTTCTCTACAGCAGCAGGTCCAGGTGATGGATCACATTTGCTCTTTGGAGCATCAGGAGTCACCTCTGTGCTCCTGGGCAAGGCAGCTCATCCTTCCCTGTGCTGTGCTCCTGCTCTGGTGCTTGGCTGGCTCGTGGTCCCTGTGTGAGCACACTGTTCATTAGGCCACTGCTTGGCCTTTGGGGCTGCTTCCAGGGAATTCCCTCCTTTGGGGTCCTGGGCAGAGCTGGTGGCTGCATCCTGTGTCAGAGTGAGGAGGGCTGAGCCTGAGGAGTGGTGTAGGTGTGGCTGTGAGGTGCTCTTGGGGCAGCTCCCTCCTGGCTGTTTTTTTTCCCAACTCCTGTGCTTTCAGCAGGCCCAGGAGCAAGGACCAGGACTGGGATGTGAAGTCTGATGTGTTTGGAGGGACAGGCTGGAGGGGGTGTGTTTGCCTCTCTGCACAACTGGGTGTCTCACAGAGCTTGCCTGGAAGGCAGCAGTTCAGCCTGGAGAGAAGGGGGCTGAGCACAGACCTTCCTGCTCCAGCCAAGCACCTGGAAGGAGATCAGTCTCTTCTCCCAGGGAACAAGGGACAGGATGGGAGGAAATGGCCTCAGGTTGTGCCAGAGCAGGTGTAGGTTCGGTGTTAGGGAAAGTTTCTTCCCAGAAAGGGTTGTAAAGGCTTGGAATGGGTTGCCCAAGGCTGTGGTGGACTCACCATCCCTAGAAATGTTCAAAGAACCTGTGGATGTGGCACTGCAGGACGTGGTTTAGTGGTGAACATGGTGATGGTGCTGGGCTGATGGTTGGACTTGGTGACCTTAGAGTGACCTTGGTGACCTTAACAATTCTGTTATTCTGTGATTGTTTTGCTAGGTAGTTTTGTTTTGTTTTAACTGAAGAATAAGCTACAATGGGAGGAGACCCATAACTGAATTTGTTTCTCACCTTTGGTTGCTGATCATGTGCCAGCTCTCTTACAGATCAATGCTTTTTATACTCAAGTCTCTGGGGAGAGAAGCACCAACATTCTGTGTGATCACAGTGCAGTTTGTGACTGTCCTTGTCCTGGGCTTTGCTGTAAACCTTCCAGCTATGTGGGAGCCTGTGTTAACAAAAATAATGCAGTAAGTCTGTGCAGTGACTAAGTGTCATCTGACTCCCTGCTGGGTGGAAGGATTTGTAAAGGCATTCTGCAGGTAGGGAGGAGTGTTCACAAAACCAGTGATTTACCAGGGCTCGTGCTTGGTCCTGGTCCCCTGATAATGTGGAAACTGTGTTTGAAATGTCAGCTGTAAATGCAGCCCACGGCTCTGTGGAGCTGTGATGTGAGTCCTGCTGAGCCCCTGATGATTCAGAAAGGTTTTCCAGGTGAGTGCTTTTCCTGGTGGGAGTGCTGAGTGCCCTGAGTGGATGTGGTTGTCCTGCCCTCCATGTGGTTCAGCTGCCTCAGCTCCCTGTTCCCCCTGCCCACCTGGAGCAGGGGGGCAGTCTCAGGTGCCTTCCCATCCCTGGGAGTCCCTGCTGCCTTCCCAGCCTCTCCCTGGGACACTGCAGGCTCTGGGAGCTGATGCTGCCACTGCTGGCTGGGCTGTGGCCCCAGTGCTGGGGCTCTCCTCTGTGCAGAGCACTCAGTCCTGCCTGTGGGGCTGCTCTGTGCAGCTGACACCTCAGGCCTGTGATGTGACCACATCCAGGGACTGAAACTTTTCCCAGAAGCTTTTATTTGGCAAAGCCCTGAGGTTCAGCAAGTGAAAGGAAACTACCCAGAGGTGACCTGTGAGGTGAGAGCAGCTCCTGGTGTTTGCTTGCAGGGATAACCCTGCTGCCATATCCCTTCTGGAAAGGACTCAGTGCAGTGGATCAGGAAGTGGTTTAGTGTTTCATCTTTATCCCTGTTTCCTGGAAGATCTCTCTCTGGCAGCTCATCCCAGGTGGCCCGTGCTGTAAGGATGTTTGGTGTGGGTGCTGGGGTGATTTGTGTTTTCTGGTAACACCTTCAGCAAGACACAGGCTCTGCTTGTGCCCTTCACATGAACAAGTCCTGTATGAGACCATGCTGGAGGCTTGTTTGCTGTCACACCTTCCCAGTGTCTGCAGGTTTGTTCTGAACCATTCTGCTGCCAAAGGCTGGGCAGGAAATCACAGACTGGGTGAAGCACCTTGCCCACATTTCCCTCCTGCTGCCTCATCCTTAGCCATGGCTTCTGTGGCAGAGGAGATTTTGTTCTCTGGATTCAGAGCAAACCTTTAATGTTCCTCAGTCCTGTGCTGCAGCCAGCTTTGTGGGTTGCTGGGCCAGCCTGTTTGGGAGGTCTTGCCCTCTGGGCACCCATGCTGAGCAGTGTCCCTGGAGCTGTGGATTGTGCTGCTCTTTCCTTTCCATCCTCTGCCCCTCTTCCCTTTCCACCCCGAGTGGCCTCTTGTTCCTGACATGCTGTACCTGTGGGAACAGGTGTAGGTGGCAGTGACTGTGCAGGGCCTTCCCTGCCCCTGGGCTTTCTGTTCAGCTGATTGTGCAGCATTGAAGGTAACCTGGGAATGTCAAGACAGGCCCAAGGGCACCTCTGGGCTGGGGCTGTTGTGTCAGGAGTGGAGGACAGTTGATGCTGTGCTTCATTCTGGGCTGACATTGCATTGCTGCACTTGAATGTGCAGGAAATTCCCTTTCTGCTGCCTCATCTGGAGCACAGCTTGGCAGGCTGTTGCCACAGAAAACCAGTGATGGCCTCTTGTCATTGCTTTTGGGGCAGGGCTGTCCTTAATGCTGCTCTTGGGCTTCCTGAAGATATGTCCAAACCCTTGGGTGCAGATACAGCTGTGTGGGACCACAGCACATCTGGATTTGCTTTCACTGTCCTCATCCCCCAAAGTTTGTATGATGGCTGAGCTGTTTTAACAGTTTGATAGGAGTTTTTAAAGCAATGCAGGGATTTTCAGTGGAAATTTTACTGTATTTTTGACCTTGTAGTACAACATGGATATAAGAGAAATAAGGGTCTCTATCAGCAGTAATATACTGAGTTTTACCAAATGCTCCCTCTGAAGGGAAGAACGTGCATTGCCAAGCATGTTTCATACTTTAGGGGGACCTTGCTGCTCTGCAATGTGCTGTTTGTTTTTTTCCCCAGTTTCCCTGTACACTTTTGACAAGACCAAGCAGTGCATTGGCACCATGACCATCGAGATTGACTTTCTGCAGAAGAAGAACATCGACTCCAACCCCTATGACACAGACAAGATGGCTGCAGAGTTCATCCAGCAGTTCAACAGCCAGGCCTTCTCTGTGGGCCAGCAGGTGGGCTGTGCTCTGCCTCTTTGGGCTGAACTGGGCTGAAACTCCCTGGGCAGGCTTGTGAGGAACACCTGAGGGTGCCAAGGACCCTGCAAAGGCCGGTTGGTGGGCAGGAGCTGTTCCTTGTGGGGATGGTTTCTTCATGAAGAGTCAAACCAGTGGGACTTTCACTGAGAGCGTGGGCAGAGTGGTTTGGAAACTGCACTGCCCTTGTCTAAATCTGTGAGGAAAATCCCAAAGCTTGGGAGAGCTGGGGTCTCTCTGCATCGTGGTCTGGTTGGGTATGAGCATGGCAGCTCCTGGAATCTTTTGGGAAATCACTTCTGCCTCTTTATAAGATCAAGATGAACACCAGGTTCATTCATTCTCTGTGGCACCTCTTGAGTGCAGTGCAGTTCATTGTTCTGGAAGTGCCCAAGGCCAGGCTGGATGGGCTTGGAGCAACCTGGGATAGTGGGAGGTGTCCCTGCCCATGGCAGGGGTGGCACTGGATGGGATTTAGGGTCCTTTCCAACCCAAACCATTCAGGGATTCTATGAATTATTGCTGCTCTAAGGACTCCAGTAGTAAAACAGGGGTGAAATGTTTTCCTTGGGGATCCTGGAAAGCTGATGTCCCTGTGATGGAGCCTGCTCAGCTCTGCAGCAGATGGGCCTCAGTCCCTGCAGAGCTCTCTGTGATAGTCTCTGCTTTGCCTTGTTCTCAAGGCAGGTTGTTCTCTCACAGTTTACAACTTGCAGGGTCTGAATCTGAAGCCAGTTGTAAATATAAACTCAAGGAAAGGAATTGTGCAGACCCAGCCTGGTTTTCTGTGGGATGGACCCTGCTTGGTGTTACAATCATTCTGTCTCTCATTAGCACTATTCCTGGGGTGTCCCTGTCAAACTGAAATGCAAAAGATCTGAAAGTTTTGAGCTAAATTGTTCTCCATGACTAGCACCAATTATTGAAGAGAGAGGAAAATGTCACGAGCAGATACAGAACATTGAGCTGGGGAGAAAAGGGGGAATAGATGCTTTTCTTGGAAGGAGAATTTTTCTTTGAGTTTTTCCAGCTGACTTCATCTGCTGCCACTTTTGATCTGTTACTCTTATGCTGGGGCAGGGAAAGCACATGGTCAGCACCCCAGAGCATTACAGGGGAAAAGCTCATGGGAGTTGCTGGGTGGTAAACTGAATCTTCAGGCCTCTTTCCCTTCACATCTTAATAGTGTTGTCAAAATCCTTTCTAGCTAGTTTTAATGAGGTTTTTTCCCTTTCCACAGCTTGTGTTCAGCTTCAATGACAAGCTCTTTGGGCTGTTGGTGAAGGACATGGAAGCCATGGACCCCAGCATTCTCAAAGGGGAGTCTGGAACAAGCAAGAAGCAGAAGGTGGGCTCCAGGAGTTCCTGGCCATTCCTTGGGGCTTGCAGAGGTGCAAGTCCTGAGCACATCATGCTGCCAGGAGCAGTGTAGGTGCCCTGCATTTGGAGGAGTCACACATCTGGCTCCTCTGGCTGTGGCTGTTGTGTCAGAGAAGGCACAGAGCATTGTTTGCAGTTCAGTGCAGTCTCCACTGCTGTGCAGAGCTGGGGAGGATACAGGGAGTAGCTTTTGGTCTCTAAGTACTAACTCATGGGAACAGCCTCCCTTGAGCCTCTTTGTCTCCCAGATATGTCCAGTTTTGATTTTCCTTTCTGGAGAAGGGACATGATTTTATTTTCTTCTTTATTTGCTTTATCTTGCGGAAATAAAATAGTTGGGTTTGAACTAAACCAGTAACTTTGAAAAGTCAGGTCATTGTACCTGGTGAGCTTCTGCATTCAGTGATGTTTGTTTTAGAGGAGGTGTTGGTATTTCTCATTCTTCCCAGTGACTTTTGCAGTGGAGCTGTGGCTGCTTTTTCCTGCCTTCTGAGATGTGCTTTGGGATACCTAAGGAGCAATCTGAAGCTGAGTCTAATAGTAATTAATGTAATTATTTCTTTCCCTCCCTTTTGCAGATTGAGGTTGGTTTGGTTCTTGGAAACAGTCAGGTTGCCTTTGAGAAAGCTGAGAACTCCTCTCTCAATCTGATTGGTGAGTGCCTGCACCCAAAGGGAGAAATCATGCTTGAAATCTGCTGCTTTTCAGACTTGGGATACTTGATTGCCTCAAGGTTTCTTTTTCTTCACTCAGGCTTGGATTAGAAAGGGCAAATGGACCAGTAGATCCAGCAGATTGCAGCGGTTGAAATATTTTAACTCTTTAAACATCAGAGAATGATGTTTTCAGGGACACTAACAAGCCAACAGCTCAAACATTAAATTTAATTAAAAGAGCAGGGATTGAGAAATTGAGAACTTTCTTGAATGCGTAGGCAGCATTTCAAAGTGAGCATGAACTTCTGGAGATCCCAAGTCAGAGAGCTCTCCCTTTCCAGGAGGAAGGGCAGCTCAGTTTTTTGGCTTCTCAAGGTCCTGCTCTTTGGAGGCCCAGGGGAGCTGCAGGACAGCCCAGTGTGTGCAGCTGCTCACACGAGTTCATGAACACCACTGGGAACTCTTGTTTGTAGAGACACTTTCTGAAATCTCAGCAAAACAAACCTCTGTGTGCAGTATCACACTTTGCTGTCAGAGAAACTGGGAATAACTGGTGAGTCCTCCACACACTCTGTCAGAAAGTGGGGCTGGGGCAGGGTTGGGTCTGGGCTGTTCCCACAGAGGCACATGGGGGGACCTGGGCCCTTCCTGCAGTGCCTCTGTGAGCCCTGGGACTGTGGAGATTCCTGGGAGCAGGGACAGTGAGTTCCTGGGGAGCAGGGACTGTGGAGATTCCTGGGAGCAGGGACAGTGAGTTCCTGGGGAGCAGGGACTGTGGAGATTCCTGGGGAGCAGGGCCAGTGAGTTCCTGGGGAGCAGGGACTGTGGAGATTCCTGGGAGCAGGGACAGTGAGTTCCTGGGGAGCAGGGACTGTGGAGATTCCTGGGGAGCAGGGCCAGTGAATTCCTGGGGAACAGGGACTGTGGTGATTCCTGGGAGCAGGGCCAGTGAATTCCTGGGGAACAGGGACTGTGGAGATTCCTGGGGAGCAGGGACTGTGGTGATTCCTGGGGAGCAGGGCCAGGGGTGATTCCTGGGAGCAGGGCCAGTGAATTCCTGGGGAGCAGGTGCACCCCCTGTTCCCTGGCTGCCCCTTTGCTTCCCAGTGTTACAAGGTGGGTGACTCTTACCAAGCTCCAGCTGCAGATCCCTCCCTTGCTGGTCATGTGCCTTTAGTTGTTCCTTTCTGGATGTGATTCGAGGCCTGTATTGGAACAGACACTTTTATTTTACTTTTTTCTTATTTTTCTTCCCTGTTTTGTTTCTCCTCCCAGAGTCTGTGAGCTAAGGAAACTCCTTTTGCTGCTGCTCTTCCACAGATCAGGAGTGGCAGGGAGAGGCTCCTGGGAGGAGGCTCAGGAAACCATGAAGTCTAATACTGATTATTTTTGCAGTGGCTTCAAGGCACAGCTCTGCTTGGCTCTGAGTGCTCAGTGCTGTATTTGTTACAGAAATCAACCATCTGGGCATAGCAGCCCCTAGGAAAGGAGAATTCAGCTCATCCAGCATTGCAGGAGCTTGTGGCAGGGCCCGAGGTTTGGTGCTGCCCTGAGGGGCCACATCCCCTCCAGTGTGGGGCTGGGACTTTGTGTTCTGCAGCTGCTCCCTGTGCCAGTCACTCCAGACAGTGGGAGGCTGTTGTGTAACCACACCTTGCACCTCATCAGGGTTTAATGTGAGCACTCAGCCTGTGCTGAAGCCCCAACACGTCCATAGGCTGGGCTGTAGATGGATGGCTGTAATTAAACACCTTAATGAGGATACAGGTGCTGCTGGCAGCAAACGGGAGCTGCAGGGGCAGAGCAGGGAGTTCCAGCCCGCCTGTGGGACTGCAGCTCTCAGGTGTCACTGCTGAGGGGCAGCTGGGCACTGCTAAATAACCCTGGTTATTTACCTGGCCCTGGTTGATGTTCAGAGCCACACGGTGACCTGGGAGCTCCCTGGCACTGCTGGCACGTGGGGCTGTGAGCAGATGTGCCTTGGGAGAGCTGATGGCTTGGGAATAGGGATCCTTCCCCTGGATTCTGTTTCGTTGTGTGCAGACAACACAAAAGAGCTGCTTGTGCCTCGATTTACTTCTGTCAAATTGGTACTTCATTTAATCTCCTCATTGATCTGAGGCAGAGCTGCTTAATGTGCTTTGTTGGTCTCTGGGGAATTGTAAAGTTCTGAATAATTAAATGGTGAGAGAGGAGATGAAAGTGCAGTGAGTGTCACTGAGCCCTGCCTTCAGTAAAGGACCTGCATTGTTTCAAGAGAGAATTGTAGTAATTTTTTGAAAAGCCAATTCTGTTTCTTCTGTTTAGCATAAAAATGTGTTATGAAACCAGTGGATGAGGTTTTAATCCACTCTGCAAGAATTTTAACCATGCTGAGGTGCAGCCAGAAGGGGGGAGTGTAGGCCAAGCTCTGCAGAAGCAGGAAGAGCCCTGGCTGAGGGGTCTGACCTAAAAGCTGGAGTGCAGCACTGGGATAACAAACACAGGGGAAGCCCTGGATTGGTGCTCCCTGCAGGGCTGCAGGTGCTCTGTGTCCCAGGGGCTGCCAGGCTGCCCCTGGCCTGTTACCCACAGGCACTTTCCTGTTTGTTTGTTTTGCTGCCCTTGGAATTGAAATATTGATTCCAGATGTGTTCAGACCAGGCTTCCAGCAGCCTGCTTCAGCTAACACAGGCCTGCTGTTTGCTGTACTTCCTGCACTCCTGGTGCTCATTCATTATCTGGCTCAACTTGAAGTACCTCTGGAAGAGCTTGTGGAACAGATCAGCAAAATGCACACTTGTTGTTTGCCAGGATTGGGTATTAGGAAGGAATTCCTCCCCATGAGGGGGGGGAGGCCCTGGCACAGGGTGCCCAGAGCAGCTGTGGCTGCCCCAGCCCTGGCAGTGCCCAAGGCCAGGCTGGACAGGGCTGGGAGCAGCCTGGGACAGTGGGAGGTGTCGCTGCCCAGGGCAGGGGTGGCACTGGATGGGCTGTAGGGCCCCTTCCAACCCAAACCACCCTGTCACTCTGTGATCTCTGTGGTGCTCTGATGTTCTAGGCAGGGAATGGCCCCCATTGGGGAAACATTAAGGGCCAAACCCTTAAAACACTGTGTAAATCTAAGAAAACATCCCATTTCTGCAGGAGTTAATGATAATCATCAGTGTCTTTGCTTTCTCTCTGGGTTTTCAGATCTCCGTGTATTTCCCTGGTAGCTGAGGATGCCGAAAGCCATGTGGAAAGTTGATGTAATTGATAGAAGTGTCAGTGTTTGTTTATAAATTGCCTTGAATAAAAGTAAGGCAAGACTACCTGGATTTGCCAGGAGCATTTGTGCTTGTTGTCTGCTTCCTGAACACCCTGAGTACTTCCAGGCTCCTCTGAAGAGGGAGTGAGGAGCTCTGTGAGTCTGGAACATGAGTGGCTTGTCAGCAGCAGGGAAGGGAAGTGGCTGAAGGGCTTGCAGACCTGTGCTCAGGGGTCTGGCTGCATTTGCAGTCGCTCTGGAACAGGTTGTGGAACAGGAAATGAACTGTGCTGGTTGGCCAGGCCTTTGTTCTTCTGAGTTGTAAAGAAGTTGTAATTGTTTTGTGTAACTTTGCTGCAAATTGCTCCATTATCTGGGGACTGAGAGAGGTGGGTGTGCTGTCCCTTTCCAGAGGATTTGGGAGAAGGTCTGGAGAGGTGCAGATCTTTGAACATGAAATCTGTACAGTAGGAAGCAACAGAAGCTGTAATAAAGCATTAAATTAGAGGATACCTTTATAAAGATGATAGGAAGGGCCAGCCTGTCTTGTGTGAGGGCAGCCCTGCCTCCTGATCCCCCTGGAGTTCATTAAAGGAATCAGAAAGCACTGGCACAAGAGCTGACATGGTCTGATTGTTTGTCAGAGCTCCTCCAGCAAAGTTCTTTGTCAAAGTTTCTTAAAAAAGAATGGAAACAGAGATCTTTGAGAGAGAAGGTCCTTCCAGGAGTCAGGGAGTGATGAAAGGGAAGGAGGAAATGGCTGATGTCAGTGGAGGTCAGTGGGAATCTCTGCTGGGCTTTGTTTCTCATTGTAATTGTTGAATAAACTGGAGCACTGAGGTGCCCGAGCTGGCTCTGCCTGAGCCCAGTGGCTGAGGCAGGAAATGGCAGAGGAGATTCAATACAAATAACTGTAAATGATTTGTGGGAGGAAGAGCTCTCCTGACCCTGGTAAAACTGATGGCTGTGGTGGGCCCACATCCCAGGGAGGATCAGGGGGATGCTGGAGCCATCTTGTGCAGTCTTGGCCCTGGTAAGAATTGTTAAGCATGGCTGTTAAGAATGATCACACATTGTTAACAGAGGGGTATGGACAAAGCAGAGCAGCACTCTGTGCCTGTACTGAAGGTACAAGCAAACTGCAGCACCTGCAGGTCCATCTGCCCATCAGGGTGTGGTGGGAGGAGAGAAGACTGAGAGAGGAACAGGGGTTCCAGTGTGGAGCTGCTGCTGCTCAAGAAAGAGAAGGTGAGGACTGGAAAAGGCATGAGTGAGGAGGATGCAGGACAGAGCTGTTGTCAGCCCAGCAGCCTGGAACAGGGTGTGGGTGCTGGTACTGGCAGCACTGAGGGCACTCTGAGGGTGCAGGGGCACCTGGGTGAACTTGTGACAGAGAAATCTGCAGTGCGTTCTTCAGTATGTAGGAGCAACACCTGGCAGGAGAAAGCCCTGAACTGGGCAGTTGGAAGGCTGGGAAAATTGTTCACTAAGCTGCTCCCTGGTGTCCTGCCCTTGTGTCCCAGCGTGTCCCCCTGGCCAACACTGGCAGCTGAACGTGGAGTTCATGGGGTGGGCTCTGACCTGCAGAGCTGTTGTGCTCTCTGTGTTTGCTGGAGTTCTGGGCTGTGTGTGTGAAACCATTGCTTTGGTTTTGCAGGTAAATCAAAGACCAAGGAGAACCGGCAGTCAATCATCAACCCTGACTGGAATTTTGAGAAAATGGGCATTGGGGGCCTGGACAAGGAATTCTCAGACATTTTCCGACGAGCTTTTGCTTCTCGAGTTTTCCCACCGGAGATTGTGGAGCAGATGGGTGAGTACAACCTGGAGCAGGGTGCCTGGGGCACAGGGTGCAGGCCTTTGTCCTTCTGAGCTGTAAAGGAGGGTGCAGGCCTGCTCCTGCAGTGTGAGGCTGGACACAGCTGGCACCCTGGTGGGGCTGTAGCTGCAGTTTCTGAGGGATCTGCCAGACCAGCAGAGCCTCTTGTCCCCCTGGTGCTCCCAAATGTGTTTGGACTCTCATCACTTGGCTGGCAAGGGGGGCAAAACCAACACAAATAGCCCTACACATGGAATGTCTGAAGGAATGGGATACGTGGTTTAGCTGGATACTGCTCTGGTGGGACTGAAACTGGGGCTCTGAGCAGCCTGGTCTGGTGCAAGGTGTCCCTGCCCATGGCAGGGGTTGGAGTGAGATGACCTCGAAGGTCCCTTCCAGCCCAAACCATTCCGTGGTTCTGTGAAACACTCCCTGTTTGAATGCTGCATTTATCCATTGCAGCTCTCCCTGTTTGAGTGCTGCATTTATCCATTGCAGCTCTCCCTGTTGGAATGCTGCATTTATCCATTGCAGCTCTCCCTGTTTGAATGCTGCATTTCTCCATTGCAGCTCTCCCTGTTGGAATGCTGCATTTCTCCATTGCAGCTCTCCCTGTTGGAATGCTGCATTTATCCATTGCAGCTCTCCCTGTTGGAATGCTGCATTTATCCATTGCCGTGAGCCTCTCCCTGACTGCCTGGCCATGGGCTGTCTGTGCAGCTCAGGGCAGCTTCTGGCTAATGCTGCTGCTGTTCCATGCCAGAGGTCCTGGCAGCTGCAGTGTGAGCCCTGTCCTGCCCAGGCTGAGCCCAGCACACACAGCCTGGGCTGTGGGTTCTGCTGCTCAGGTTTGGAAGGCTGGGGAGGGCGCACAGGCCGTGGCACGGCTCGGAGTCTGGGAAATAAAAGCACAGATTCTAAATAGAACTTCTTTTTTGAGGTCAGGGGAAGGAAAGGCAGTCCCAGGACTTGGTAAACAAGTGCTGGCAGGCAGATAAATGGTGCTGGGTTTAATTTTCAGTAAGCAGTGTGCAGCTGCAGGTGTCTGATTCTGTCACAGAACGTGGCTGGGGATGTTCTGGCTGCTCCTTGTTCTCAGAATATAATCTCTGTGGGTTCATTTCAAACTTGGAATCCATGGCTCTATAATTTCTATGTATGTTTATGTTTCTGATCCACCTTCCCTCTCCCCATAAATGAAGCAATCAAGATTTTGATTACAAAACAGATTTCCATCAGGAGACACATCCTGTTTGTGCGGGGGCGTGCGGAGCGTGTCCCCTTCCAGTGCCTTCAGTGGAACTGATGCAAAGTAAACTTCCCTGGGATGTGCCTGCAGCCTTTCCCTGGGCTCTGGCCACGTCTGGGGAACTCTGCAGAAAGCCCAGGCCTCAGTCCACTCAGTGCCTGATTCTCTCTCCTGCCTTTTGCTTCCCCTCCATCTCAGACCTGAGGCCTTTGGGGGATGATCTTGGGTCTCTTGGGTTTTGTGGCTGTGAGTGAGAGAAAACTTCTCTGCTTCTGCTTGAGAACAAAAAAATGCTTAAATTTGTTAAATACTTAACTGCTCTGCAGAGAGAAGAAATGAGAGAAATGGTGTTGGCTGTGGAAAAAAGCTCTTACCCAGAGCTGGTGTCCAGCTCAGCAGTGTTGCTGACAGCCAGCCTCCTGTACTTGAAATATTTTACCTTCTGAGGCAACTGTCATGTGTATTCATGAAGCCTTCCCATGGAGCCAGGCTGGGAGAGCTGGGGCTGTTCAGCCTGGAGAAAAGAAGGCTCTGGGAAGATCTTAGAGCTCCTTCCAGTGTCTAAAGGGGGCTTATGAAACAGCAGGAGAGTGGCTTTTTACATGGACAGATAATGATAGGAAAAGAGGGAATGGTTTTACACTAAAAGAAGAGAGATTTGGGTGAGGGATTAGGAAGAAGTTCTTCCCTGTGTGGTTGGTGATGAACTGGCACAGGGTGCCCAGAGAAGCTGTGGCTGCCCCATCCCTGAAATGTCCAAGGCCAGGCTGGATGGGGCTTGGAGCAGCCTGGGGCAGTGGGAGGTGTCCCTGCCCATGGCAGGGGTGGCACTGATGGTTTTTGAGATTCCTTCCAGCCCAAACCACTCTGTGATTCTCTGATTCTGTGGCTGCAGTACAGAGTCCTTGGCTGTGACCACACCTGAAGGTAAAAGATAATTTGTGTTGCTTAATAAAGGAAGACAAAGATTCTGTGAAGGACCACTGGTATTTGGATTACCCTGGGCAATGGATGAAAGGTGTGCCCCATTGCCTCTGTAAATACAAATACCCTTACTGTGCATGTGTACACCCAGACTGCACAAAGAGACATTTTTCAGGTAAGAAGTTGGACTCAGAGCAGAGCTCCCGAGCTCTGATTAACCCCAGGGCTAAAGAACTTATCTGAAATTTGAAAAAACAAAAGCTTTCTGACATTCATTTTCTTTGCCTTAGTTATAACTTGCTCTTAACTATATTTCAGATCTGAAATGTCAGTGTGACAGCTGTTCACCTTTGTGAATAATTTATTGGGAAAGGAAAAGAAGGAATTTGCTTGCTCTGTGGTGCCCCAGTGCTCACCCAGTTGTGTTCTCTGCCCAGTGCTCCCAGACTGCAGCTTCCACGCCAAATGCAATAAATATTTCTGTCCATAACTACACTGGGGCTCTGTAGACCCTTCCAGCATTACTTGCAGTTTGTGTGTGGTTTTTCTAACTTCCAAGGAATGTTCTGGGTTTGGAGCACATAAATCATTGTTAGTTAGCCATGTCATCCAAGGGGGAAAATGCTCCTCTGATGGTACAGGCTTTGGTTTGTCCAAGAGAAGAATTGCTAGGTCAGCTCTAGCTGGGCACTAACCCTGCCTGAGCTCCCTGCTGCCCTGGAAGGGGCAGTTTGCTTTTCCCATCCCAGGGCTCTCCCACCCCTGCTGTGGTGGCTTTGGGCTTGCATGGCTCTACAGGGAGCTAATGCAGTTGGAAGCAAAAAACTGTGTTAATAAAAACAGTTTGTAGGGTTAGTACTGAGCAGGATCAGCTCCCTGGCTGGTGTGATGTGACACAGAATCATGGAATAGTTTGGGTTGGAAGGGCCTTAAAGCCCATCCAGGGCCACCCCTGCCCTGGGCAGGGACACCTCCCACTGTCCCAGGCTGCTCCCAGGCCCATCCAGCCTGGCCTTGGGCACTGCCAGGGCTGGGGCAGCCACAGCTGCTCTGGGCACCCTGTGCCAGGGCCTCCCCACCCTCCCAGGGAAGACTGAGTCCTGATGCTTGAGTCCTGATAATCCTGTGACTGCCACATGGAATGAAATCCTTACCTGGATGAGGCCTGTGGAAGATCTCTGGGAGCAAAAGGGACACAGTTTGGTGCCTCACTCATGGGAATGTTCTGGGTTAGGAACTTCACACCTGGGGGCACTGGTGGAGGGAGATGCAGTCATGTTCTCCCTGCAGGACAGCCCTGCAAAGCTCTGTTTCCAGGGAATCCTCCTCCTTTTCCAGCCCATCCAGCTTGTGGTAGAGCTGTGGTGAAGGGAGTGTGGGTTTGGTTACTCTGCTGCAGCTCAGAGCATCCTCTTGCTCCAGCTAAAGCCCCTCTGTTTATCTGAGAAATGTTCTTTTCTTCCCACCCATGGTGAATGCTGGTTTTTCTTGGGATCACTTGGTCTCAGAGCTCTGTAGTTTTGAAGCACAGCTCAATGTAAAAGTGAAGCATCACCAGGACACAAGGGGAACATTCAAGTGAGCAGACACTCAGATTATTTTCTTCATCTGATTCTGTCTCTGAAATGGAGGCTTCTCTGTTAAGCTGCTTTAAAATTTAATGCATTAATGTTCTCAAAGTGCCCAGATACTGTCAGAGAAGAATAATGATGGAAAGCTTCTCATACAGCTATTCTGAAAATAGGCTAATTTTAATAAGAACCCAGAGTCTGGCATGTCTAACCTTAACTGGGGCACTGGGAATGCCAGGCCCTCCTGTGCCCAGTGCTGGGTGCTGCTCCCAGCCTGCAGCACACGTGGCCTTCACCTCCAGTGTGCTCCAGTCTCTCCAGCATTCCCAGGTCTGGGATTCTGAAGCCAGTTCTCATCTCCTGTCCATCACCCCTCATTTCTCCTGCCTTGGCCTCCCTGCCCTGCTCAGGGCTGGTGACCAGCCCAGGGCATGGATCCATTCTGCATCAGCCAGCAGCTTTTGGCTGTGCCTCGCTGTCTGGGCCTGGTTATAATCCTCACTGTGATGATTTTTTTTGTTTTGCAACATGCAGTTCATTATTCCTCCCCAATTTAGAAACTTGTGCATCAGGTTACATAGATTTCAGATGAATTTAATCCTGCCTGTCAGTGTGTTTGTAGCTCTTGGCTTTGCAGTGTGCAGATTTAATTGGAGCATTCTGTTCTGTTCCATCTCCCAGGCACCACATGCCACTAAATTCAGGATGGATCATTTCTTGCTGTGCTTTAAAGTTTCTGGGGTTTAATCTACTTTTCATCTACCTCTAACTGCGTTCAGCCTGTGCTTTTCCTGCATGTCTAGGAGGATGTGTAACACCTATTTATACCTTTAGGAAAGGCTAAATCTCCCTCTCTTCATTTCTTTGTTTCCTCAAACCCTCTGTGGGGGACCCCCCACCTTTTCCTGAGAGAAGGTGTCTCAGGCTGGTCTGATAAAGTCGTTTTGGCTACTTCTTGTATCCTTGTTTTCTTCTACCTTCTTAGAAAGATACCCTGCCAGAATTTTCCAGCAATCAGGTTCGTGCTAGGTCTGTACCACACAATCAGGAAACAGCTCAGGTTGAAAGGGATCTCTCAGTTTAGTCCAAACCCACAGCTCCCTCCCTTTTCCCTTTATAGCATCAGGGGTGACATTCACCATCTTCCCCCTGGTTTCTCACCACCCTGGGACTTTGAGGTGATTTCACCCACTCTGAGTGCCCTTGGGTGAGGTTCAGGTGATCTGCAAGTGTCCAACAGTCGTGGGCTCTTGTGTCTCTTGCTCTTTTCCTGCTCCTGGTTTCTGTTCCTGCTCATTTGTCACTTACATTAATATCAGCTGTCACATAACGTGTCAAGTCTTCACTGGTGTAAGAAAGTGTTTAACAGCTTGAACTCAGCATTTGCTGTTGTTATCTCTTCTTTCTTACTGGCAATGGACCAGTGCTTTCCTGGTCTCCTCCTCCTAAAGGGATTTAACCTGGAGTGCTCTGCTCACCCCGAGGCACCTGGAGCCAGGGCCAGCCAGGCTGAGTCTGGTCACTTAACTCTTCCTTTGGGGAGCACAGGGAAGAAGTCCTTGTCCTTTCCCTCCCCTTTTTAAAACCAGAGATTGGCTTAGACCACCCAAGTGTCCTTCATGGATGGGGAAGGAGTGAAGGAGCTGGTAAGGTGATCCAAGGTCTCGTGGTGCTGGAAAAGGAGTTGAGGGAACAGTTGTAGGAGTAGCAGGTCTGACTCCCAGGGAGAGGAGGGTCAGGCATGTTCAGTGGAGTTCTCTGCTGTGGGTGTGTTCCTGAGGGCCTTGGGACAGGAGGGCTTGGAAAGGGTCTGGACTGAAGGCTGTGTTGCAGTTGAGGGCTGATGGTTGGAATCATGGAATCATTTAGGCTGGAAAAGACCCTGAAGATCTGAAGTCCAACTGCTAAGCCAGCAGTCATGAGAGCTGTGGGAGCTGGCCCATATCATTGGGAGGCTGCTCTCAACCCTCTTTGAGAGGTTCTTACAATCAGGAGATGTTCTTGAGGACCAGAAGAAAGCCAGTGTCACTCCCATCTCTGAGGAGGGCAGGCAGGAGAAGGCAGGAGCTACAGGCCTGTCCACCTCAGCCTCTGGGAAGGTGATGAAGCAGCTGACTGTGGAGAGCCATTTCAGGGCAGATGCAGGGGGAGAAGGTGATCAGGGGTGGGCAGGATGGGTTTGTGAAGTAGGAGTTGTGTTTAACCCATTCTGCCATGGAAGGCTCAGGGCTGAGGGCAGAGCCAGGGCTGCTTATCTCAAATGTGCTGAGGCTCCAGTGCTGTCTCCATAACAGCCTTGGGGAAAGTCTGATGGACCAGGGAAGTGGGAAGCACAGAGATGGAAAACTGGCTCAGCTGCAGCCTCAGAGTTGTATCAGCAGCACAAAGCCCACGGGGAGGCCACTCACTGGTGTAAATCCTCCCCAGGGAACGGGCACAGCCCCAGGGCTGCCAGAGCTCCAGGAGCCTTTGGACAGGATGGGATTGTTGGGCTGTCTGGGCAGGGACAGGGGCTGGACTTGATCCTGGTGGGTCCCTTCCAGCTCAGGATGTTCCATGATAATGAGGCCAGTGGTGTTTAACTCTTCCCTGGTGACCTGGAGGATGGGACAAACCCATGGCAACTCTGCAGGTGACCCAAAGCTGGAGGAGTGGCTGCTGCCCTGGGGAACCTGCTCTGGGTGACCTCCTTCTCACAGGGGTTGGACCAGGTGATCCAGAGGTGCCTCCAACCCTCAGCCATTCCTGCAGACTTTCCAAGGCTGTCTCAGCAATGAAATAACAAATGAAACCTCATGTTTGATCAGTGAAAAATGATTTGCATGAAATTCACAACTTGTAAAATGCTGACTGTGCTGATTTTCCACTTTTGGGGCAGTAATAGATCTATGAGAACAATTGCTCCAAGGTGCAGCAGGGGTCAGGCAATTCCTGCTTGAATGTGCTAATTATTAAGAATCATTAAGAATCATGAAATTGGAAACCACAAAGTAGGGCATAATTATACCACTGTAAATTTGTTCATGTGTTGGATTGCTGAATGCAGTCCTTGTATCAGAAGGGATGCAGTAAAACTGGGAAAACTTGGGAGGAGGGCATCAGGATGGTGGGATAGGAAAGCTCTGTGCCCTGAGTGAGCTGACTTGAAGAACTTCAGTTTTGGGAGGGCTGTGAGAGAGGGGCTTCCAAATTCCCTGTGGCCACCAAAGAAAATGATTCCCTTTTAAGACAGGGACATGGACATAGGAAGGTGGCAGCTGCTTTGGAGGGAAGGAGGGGGCTTCACACCAAACCTGCAGCCAGGAATTTCAGTGTGGATGGCCAGAGCCATTGGTGGCTCCTGAGAGGACTTTGCTCCTGCTCCAGGTGCTGCAGAGGTGTTGGTTGGTGGCACCACCACAGCCTGGCATCCCCAGTTTGTGTGCAGCTGGGAGCCCAGGGCCATGCCCGTGCCCTGGGGTGTCCATGTGTGTTCACCAGGCATCCCCAAATCCCAGCTTGCTGGCTTTCTGGGCAGATGGAAACAATGCAGCTTTATCCAGAGAGCAGGGAGTGCTGCTGGGATTTGTGTTGTTGGCATCCAGGTGGGATGGGGCTGTGAGCATCCCAGCTGTGCTCAGCAATCCCTCTGTACTCAGGGATGTTCCTGTAGCTCCTCTGTTATGAGACATTCACTCTCTGCTACTGTGCTGACTTTTAGTGCTTGGTTTTGTTTGTTTATACTCTTAAGAAAATCCCTTTTCCTGAGTGTCCTGACTGTTTCTGTAGCCAAAGGCATTCTGTTGGAAGTGTCTCTTGAGCTGATTTATTTTCATTTCTAGCACATTCCCTCAGAAATGGATCAATGCCCTTGTCATACATCTCCTTGTTGCCTCTTCTGTGCATGAGCTCCTCAGGGCCAAGGGGATGTGGTGAGGAAGCTCTTTCAAAGGTCCAGGCTGGGCTTTACTGCCTGTGCCTTCTCTTTCCAGTGACAAAGGATTTATAGATCAAAACTCTGACCCTTGAGAGAATAAAATTTCTGGTCCAGGTGTGGTGCTTCCCCTGCTGCAGCTTTGGATTCAGAGCAGGAACCAGTCCCTTCAGTCTCACTCCATGTGGGATTGTCAGTCCCACAGGAAGATTAACAGGAGGCTGGAGTAACACTGGGCTTGCAGCAGGAGAGGGAAATTCCAGCCAGCTCTGCTTTTGGGGAAATTCTGCCTGTGTGGCAGGTGAAGTGTGGGAGCCCTGAACTTCTGTAACCTGCCCAAGCTGAAGGTGCAGAGATAAACATCTCCCTGCTGTGCTGGGGTTGGGGCTTTGCAGCTTCCCACTGGGGCATCCCAGTGATCCAATCACACCAGAATGCTTTGATTTTCATTAAAAGGGGAATTACACTCCCAAGTAGAAAATCCCTGTTATTCTAAATCAGTTCTTCTGATCTCTCCAATAAATTGAAGAGGGAGAATTGAACAAATAAACTTTCTCTTGTCTTAGGGCAGGTGATGATCTGGGTTAAAACAGAGTTTGCCTTCCCCTGGTAACACCAGGAACTCTCCTGTTCTCACCAGTTTTTATATTTTCCCTCATATTTTGTTTCCCATTTTCGTATGTTTGAGTTCCTGTTAATGTCCCTATTCAGCCTCTAACTGTATGTCATTGAGTGGCATAATTTAAGGATCAGGTTACAGGAGTGACCTTTGTTTTGGAGCCCTAATGATGATCTGAACTAGTTGGAGATGTCTGCACTGCTGTAATTTGTGTTTAGAAAGAGTCTCATAATAGCATTGACATTTGGGCTGCATTGGTGAAATCAGCAGAGGGGAGATAAACTTAATCAAAATTCCTGTGTGGTGCAGAGGATCCCACTGTGATTTGAGAGGTAACATTTGTGATTTGTCATCACCTGTCCATTTTAATAAAGTCCTACTTGTGCTTAAAACTTTGATTTTAGCCAGGTGAACGTGGCTGTACAGGGAAATCTCTGCTGGAGTCACTTGTGGCAATTTTATTTGAAGAGGAACTAATTGCTTGGGGTTCAGGAATGTTCTGCCACCTGAGTCAGGCCTGCTCTCAATGTTGCCCCTTCAGTGGCAGCCAAGCCCTGCAGCAGGTGCTCAGTGAGCTCCTCAGTGCCCAGGGCTGAGCTGGTCTGGGCAAGGCCTGGGAGTTGTGTCAGGGAACCCAGAGCTGGGGTTTCTGCCAGGAAGACCCCAGGACCCAGGGAAGGGCTGGAGCTGTGCCAGGGCAGGGCCAGGCTGGAGATCAGGGCAAGGTTCTTCCCCCAGAGGGTGCTGGGCACTGCCCAGGCTCCCCAGGGAATGGGCACAGCCCCGAGGCTGCCAGAGCCCCTTCCCTTCCCTTCCCTTCCCTTCCCTTCCCTTCCCTTCCCTTCCCTTCCCTTCCC
>VZRZ01007081.1:194447-211407 GCA_013398175.1 Climacteris rufus
TTTTGGGAAAGTCAGAATTCTTTTGTTTGGATTTTTCTTGCTAAATTCAGCTGGCGCATAACATAGGATGGATTCCAAATAAGCTTCCAGGGTTTCAGGTTTTTGGGTTACAGGCATATTGCTGTGTTGTAGCCCTTGAAGTATTATAATCAGCACATGGTTAGTTTTTCTCAGCAGAAAAGTAATGGATGAGAATAACGTCTGGAAACTCGAGTTCATTCTAGAGATAAAACTTGAAACTGGAAGTGGAGATAAAGGTTCTGTTTTTTCCAATGCTGTTTTTTTATCCATTACTTTAGCTGGCTATCAAAAACCCCATCTTTCGTTTCAAGGTGTAAGTACTTATTTCATGGGTACTTGGTGATTTTTCTCTGCTGTGGATCACTTAATCTTGATAGATTTTCTGGTAAAGAAAATAAAATGTCAGGCAAGTGACAGTTAAAAACAGGGAAATCTTTTCAGAAGTCAGTAGCAAAGGATCCCTTAATTTTATTCACGTGCACAAGATGCACATTGTGGTGGTGGCTTGAAATAATTTCATTTCTTCATCAGAAGGTTTCTTAGTCAGTCAGCTTTGTGTGTAACAGACCCATGTGAGCAGTCTCCTGCTCCCTGGTGGCTGCAGCATCTCTGAGCTGCTTTCCCTTGGCAATAACACACCTGTTAAACAGACTGGGTATTGGCTGCAGGGGCTGGGCCTGATGACAGCTGGGAGATTAAAAAGGTCTCCAAAAGGTTGCTATTGTGCTGTCTGTGTCTGGGGCAGATTGCCAGGGCCAGCACATTCACCCAGTGATAACGTGGCCTGCACTGGCCACAAAAGATGTTTTAGAGGTGGAATTGGAAGGGAAAAAGCTTCATAATGCAGTCACAAAAAGCATCCTGTTCTCTTACCAGCTGCAAATGCCTCACCTCTGGGTGAACCTGGAAACAGCAGTTCTGGGCCTGGCTGGCACAGAGCAACTGGGCTCCTTGAAAATATCACCAGCAAAGCTGCTCTGGCAAGCTGTGCATTCACTGACTTCAGTGCAGCCTGGGGTGTTCCCTCCCTGCACAGACACCCCTTGTTCCCTGACTCTGGAGAGCTTTCCCAGCTCCTGACTGCTGGGACCCTTTGAGCTGTGTGTCCCAGCTCTGGGCTTTGCTTTTCTTGCTCAGCCTCGTGCTCTGCTTTGAAACCAGAGTCCTGCAAAGTCCTTAGTTTGGGCAGAGCCCAGCAGACCCTGGTTGGGAGATGGGCAGGTGTTACCCTGGGAAGGGGTGAGGTGTGATGCTGAGCACACAGCCAGTGCCAGGCTGTGTGTGTGCTGAGCTGGGTGGGATGTCACTGGTGTGTTTGGATTGCTCTCAGCTGCTGCCATTGCTCACAGCTCCTCTCTCCCACAGCTTGGAGCCAACAGTGGGGTGCACATCATCATTTTTGATGAGATTGATGCCATCTGCAAGCAGAGGGGCAGCATGGCCGGCAGCACGGGCGTGCACGACACCGTGGTGAACCAGCTGCTCTCCAAGATCGACGGGGTGGAGCAGCTCAACAACATCCTGGTCATTGGTGAGGGGGTGTTAGGAATGAGAGGGCAGGTTTAGGTGGGCTTTTAGCTCTCTTGGGGTGGCCTGCACCCCAGAATTGCTTTATCTCTCTGGTTCTTTCATAATGGCCCATCAGGACTATTACAACATGAACTGGTTTACTGAATAGGCACAAGAAAACACATATAGGACTAAAACTTGAAAAAACACTTACTACACAGGATAAACAAAGGAAAGTACTAGTAGATATAAACAGTGCACAATAACAGATACCTACATCACAGCTAGCAAAGAAATAGTAGGATTAGGAGCCAATGTAATTTACCAATCAGATGAATGGTGCACAGAAGCTTCCTTCACTCAGCCTCTAGAAGAGCAGCAGCAGCAGCAGACCAACATCTCAGTCATCTGGAGAGAACCCTTTACACACTCTGAAGAATGTATAAAAGATTGCCTGCTTTTTGGAACTTACAGTGGTCTTTTATAATTGTAGAATGCTATTTGTCTGTCAGTCACAAGTTTGAGCTTAACTTGTACATCCTGCCTTCCTGGCCAAGAGGTGTTTACTGGCAGCTGGAAATCTTAGTCCTGTGGCAGCAGGAGATTTGTAATGGCTCCAAGAGACTGAGCTGTTGGGGGAGATGCTCCCCTGATTTATGCATCAGCAGATAAGCTTTTGGCAGCAGAGGGGGGTAGATGGTCCCCTCCCAGGGGGGCTGGCTGGGCACTGAGGTGCTCTCTTCACTGCAGGGCAGCACAGGGCCACTGCCCAGGAGTGGCTGCTGTTGGACCAGCAGCTGTAAAGGGAGCTGCTGCTGTGCTGGGCACATCCTGCTGCTTTCAGCAGTGCCCTCCTTTAGTTTTTGCTAAGGAGGGTTTCATAGCTTGAGAAATCCTGCAAGAACTGCTGTACCCTGGGGAGCTGGCCTGTGGGGAGGGGGGCTGCTGCAGCTGTGCTGCCTGTTGTCCTGCTGCAGCAGCCCTGCACACACACCACAAGCACAGGGCTGGTCCCTGTTGCCCTGACTTTCCCCCAGGGCATGGCTTCCCCAATGCTCCAGAGGATGAGTGGCTTCTGTCCATTTTTGTGAGACTCTTTGAGTATCTTTGGCTCTGTGGGCTGTACCAGGGGTTGGACACCCACTCAGTGAGCTCAGATAACACTTCTTTTGTTTTTAACTTTAACTTTAGGAATGACCAACAGACCTGACCTGATTGATGAGGCCCTGCTGAGGCCGGGGAGGCTGGAGGTGAAGATGGAGATTGGTAAGCACACTGCAGATCCCAATTCCTAAACTGCATGAGCCTCCAGTAGCAAAGCAAATACAGCTCACAGTGTGAACAACCAGCAGGGTGGCTCAGGTGCTGAACTTCATGCAGCTCCCTCCAGAACATTACATGTAAATTTAATCAGAAAAATAACCATTTTGGAATTTCCTACTGATAAACCTGATCCCAGCTTCTGTCCAACAGAATGGGCAGGGATGAGCAGGCAGGACCCTGAGTTTGTTTCATAAATGAAAGGAGAAAAATAATGGCACCAGATCATTCCTGGGAGGAAGTTGTTGGTAGGGCAGACAGGAGCAGTGGGTGAGCAGTTCTGGACTCCAGGAGGTGCAGATCATTTCATGGGCATGAAGTGACAGGAGCTGCAGGAACTGCAGATGTTATCCAGCACTGGCTGTGGCTTCTGGAATCAGCAGGTCTGGGTTTCCAACAGAACTACAAGTGGGCCAAGAGCTCTGTTTGCCATTTCATCTGACAATGGGAAAAGCAGCTGTCTGTCAGGAACTGAAAAGGGACCTTTGTATTTGTGCACATCTGCCTGGCCCCAGTGCAGATTAAATGAGGGAATGTCTGATAGTGTAGGCTGTATTCAGAAATTAAACCCACATCATCTGAGATTCATGAAAACAAATCACTGACTTTGCATTTGAGATCAGAATTTGATCAGTGAAGATCGTGGTGGAGCCTGAAGGGAGACTGGCCTGGGGGCTCAGTGCTGAGGTGACAGTTCACTGGAGAAGGATGGAGTAGAGAACAGCCTGGCACTGGTGAAAAGCTCAGTGATCCTGGAATAAATTATCAGGTGACAGGGGCTGAATGCTCCTGGGAATCTGTGCATGTTTTAAAATGTCTTTTCACAGCACAAACACTGCTCAGTGCAAATATCAGATCCCTGGAGCAAAGGCTGACAAGGCAGGCTGCAAGGTGAGCTGAGCACAGGGGGCTGAGCCAGGATGGTGCTGTGCCAGGCTGGCTGGTTACACTTGCTTTTAGAAGGATTTTCTGGATCACCCATTATGTGTGATCAGAAGGGACTTGCTGAGGTGCAAGCTGGGAAATGATCACCTCAGTGAAAGAAAAGGAATTTTATAGGAATGATATGGGCCAGGTGAAGAGGGAAGTCAAGGCTCTGAACTGCAGGAGAGCAAACTTCCAGTTGATTCAGTAATTAGTGGAATTACTAATTACTTGGGAAAGGGCACTCAGGGATAAAGGGGCAGAACAGACTTTACCAGGGCCTGTGGTGACAGGGCAAGGAGCAGTGACTTTTAATGGACAGAGGGCAGGGTCAGATGGGATATAGGGAACAAATCTGGTATGGAAAGGGTGGGGAGGCCCTGGCACAGGGTGCCCAGAGCAGCTGTGGCTGCCCCAGCCCTGGCAGTGCCCAAGGCCAGGTTGGATGGGGCTTGGAGCAGCCTGGGACAGTGGGAGGTGTCCCTGCCCATGGCAGGGGTGGCACTGGATGGGCTTTAAGGTCCTTTCCAACCCAAACCACTCTGTGATAATTGCAAGGTGGGCGCTGGACTGAGGGGTGCCAGGGGACTGACAAGACTGCCATTGTCTCCTGGGAGTTCCTGGTGTGGAAGTCTGAGAGCAGCTGCCTTGGAGGAGCCCTGAGGACAAGAACTAAACCTGATGCTTTTTCTCTCTGCTTTGGTGGTGACACTGCTCAATTTGCCAAATCAGTGTAACTGAATGTTCTCCATGAAAAGCCTTATCAAATACTCTCATTGTCAATGTGAATTGCTGGTGGTCAGAAGGGGCTCTGGGGAGGGGGAGAGGGTGTTGGCAGGGCTGTGCTGAGGGCTTGGCTGAGCTCTGTGCCCCCTCCAGGCCTGCCTGATGAGAAGGGCCGGTTCCAGATCCTGCACATCCACACGGTGAGGATGAGGGAGCACCAGCTGCTGGCTGAGGATGTGGACATTGCAGAGCTGGCAGTGGAGACCAAAAACTTCAGTGGTGCTGAGCTGGAAGGTTTGGTTCGAGCTGCTCAGTCCACTGCCATGAACAGACACATTAAGGTCAGTCCTGTTGTCTCTCACTGGGGCAAAAAAGGGAAAATAATTTGTGTTTGGAATCTTGAATGTTTACCTCCAAATGGGAAATGGTCTGACAGTGTCCCCTAGGAGGTGAAATTCATGTGGGCACCACCTGTTCCCTGTGCTTTTCCTTCATTCTGAATTCCCTCTTCCCTCTCCTGCCCTCCAAGTGGCTCCTGCACAGCTCAGGGGGGTGGAAGGGGATGGTTTGTAAGGGTGGTTTGGTAAAAACTGAAAGTCTTGAGCACAGTTTGTGCCTTGGGCCCAGGAGATGAGGTGGGGATTAGAACAGCCAGTTGTGGGCAGGGATCTGCTGGAGCCTCTGCAGCTCAGTGTGTTCATAAATGATCTGTGAAGGGGGGGCGGGATACAGCTCAGAGCTGGTTTTGGGCACAAAGGTCATCAGTGGAGATCTACAGAGGGTATTTGAAATGATGTGAGTGCACAAGGTGTCAGTGAATTTTAGGTGTGCACTGAGAGAGGGAATTCAAACAGGTGGAGGTGGGGATGGGGACTGACTTGACCATTGTCTAGGGTCAAGTTCTTGGAGTTGGAATGGTCTGGAAATCCCAGCTTAGTCCTTTGTCAATGAAAATAGCAAAGTAACAAGGTTAGAATTTGCTAGGAGAGGGAACCAGAGCAAAAGTGGGGCTGTGATTACACCATGGGTGAACTCCCTGGTGTACTTGGATGGTGCTGGCAGCAGGGTGTGGAGGGGCAGTGGGGAGGGGCAGAGGTACAGGAGGGTTTTCTTTGGAAAAATGATTAAACTGGGATTTGTCAGCCTGGAGAGGCTGTGCTGCAGGGTTGTGAAAAGTGTGAGTGTGGTGGGCTCAGGGCATGGGCGTGGCTCTTTGTCCTGGTGCAGGAGCTCAGAACAGCAGAGCAGCTGTGCTTGGTGTGGAGAGCACTTTGAGCTGTGGAAGGAATCCTTTGCTCCAAACCTTGCTTGAGTTCAGAGGCCTTGGTACAAAGCCTTCCAAATAAATGCCCAGTGTCCACTGACTCTGTGAGCTGCCCAGCTCCCTCTGTGCTCAGGGAAGCCTTCCCTGCCTCCCCAGTGCCCTGGCTGGGGGGGTCAGGGTGTCTTGAACTGGGGGGAGCTCAGGGCCCTGAAATGTCAGGGGGTGGGAGAGCAGCTGCAGCCTCAGAATTCGGTGCTGTTGGAACAGGAGCTGCTGAGGGCTGAGGAAGGAGCCCAAGGCACAGCCCCTGCTCCCCTGGGCAGCACTGGGGCAGCTCCTGCAGGGAAAGCCCTGCACATCAATCCCACAGCAGCAAAAGGCTGCTCAGCCTCAAACGGGAGGAAAGCAAATCTCACTTTCATTGAAGTGAGAAATCATTTGCTGGTTAGACATCTGTGTCTCCTGGGAGTGCTCTTTCTAAAGGACAAATTACTCTTTGTGCTAATTAGTCTTGTATAACCTTAATACTTGAGAAGTTGCTGTTTCATATAGCAAAAAACCACAAACATCATCACTTTCTCATTTTCTTGCGCTCTGTCTCAAAAAAAAAAAAACATCAGCACCTCTGGAAATATTTACATCCTTTTGCAGGGAAAATATTTTCCTTAAATAATTAATTTTGCTTATAGTTGATGTTTTGTCAGTGCCTGAGTTTTGGGTGAGTTTGGGGACTCAGTGTTTTGATGTATTCCCTGTTGGTGGGAGAAGGGGAGATGGCAATGTGCAGATGTGAGAGAGCAGTCCCCTCCTCCAGGGTGTTTGTGATTGACACCTCAGTAATGGATGGATGTGTTTTCCACATGGGAAATGGCCATGCATTGTTTTGCTTTTCAAACACTTTGACATAATAATTTTGGGTAATCTTTATTCTGAAGTTGTTTTCAGCCAAATGATGCACCAAAGTACTTTATTCCCTCCTACAAGTACTGAAAATTTAAAATATACATCATAGGCCTGACCTAGTTTTCAGCAGCACGTGTGAGAAGCAGGAGCACGAGTGGAAAATGAAGGGGCATTAGTCTGGTGAATCATTTAAACTCTGTGATGATCTCTCCAAGTGTGTGTGTGAAAAATTCAAACATGAACTCATTAAGAGCTAGGGAAGTAAGAACCCCCTAGGTTTTAGGTGTACACACAACCTATTTAATTATATATATAATATATATATATAAATATAAAATATATTAAGTGTTTCAGGTACCTTCACCTCCCTCTGCAGAGTAGAAAAGTGATCCCCTGTGCTCAACCCCCCTGTGTGTTTGGCATCCTGTGTTTGTGCTCCTGGGAGAGGGGACTCTCAGCCCAGCCATTCCCTGGGTGTAGCTGTGTTTGGCACGGGGGGATTGCCCAGGCTGGGTTCCTCTGGCTGCTGTTCAGGGGCTTCATTTCCAGTCATTATTTTTATTATTATTTTTTCCTTCCCATGCTCAGATGCACTGTGTGTCCTTGTAGGCCATCCTGGTTGCAGGAGGATGTCTGGACATGACTTTGAGGGTTACACTTATTTGATTTGTTTTAGTTCCCTGCTCCAGAGGGTACCCATGCAATCCTGTAAGTTCTAGAAACTCCAACTGGGGGAGAGCAGTCCCACTGGCACCAGTGTGAGCCTCACTGACATTGGTTTGCAGCAGCAGCAGCAGGGATGGGCCAGAGCTTCTGCCCTGTGCTGAGCTGGGGTGGCTTCTCTGCAGTGGGGATCCCAGACATTCTCTGCACTTCAGCATCACCCAGTGGGGTGGGACAAGTGTTCTGAGTGGCTCTGTGGGACAGGGCTGTGGCTGTGGCTGCTGGAGGTGAGGATGGCTCCAGTGGCACCCAGCACATGCCCTGTCAGAGGCATTTTGCTTGGTGACAGACCAGCCACAGGGCTGGGGCTGTGGAGGGAGGTTGGTGAGGAGTTGTGTGATGCTGCTGGACCTCAGTGTCTTTTACTGCCTTTCTAGGCCAGCAACAAAGTGGAGGTGGACATGGAGAAGGCAGAGAGCCTGCGTGTGACCAGAGGAGACTTCTTTGCATCCCTGGAGAATGACATCAAACCAGTAAGGGGTTCCTGGGAGACTCCAGCAACAGCCAGCCCAGCACTGAGTGATGGGAGGGAGCAGCTTCCTCTGGGATCCCACAGCAGTGGTGCCCAGGGGCTGCCAGGGTCCTGTGTTGTGACAGTGGGGAGCTCTGAGCTCTCTTTGTGCCTGCATGGAGAGTCATAAAGAGAAATAAAAGAGATACAGAACAGCTGGGGGTTTCTGCCTGGCATAGGTGTGTCCCTTTCAGGCCACTTCAGTTTCTGGGTGACAGCTTTACCATGGGCTGTAGGAGGAGGTTTGAGCCTCATTTTTGAGAGTTGTCTCCACACAGTGTGCAGCCAGAACCCACTGGCAACTTGCACTGACTAGAACTGGTGGTGAGGGCTATGAAAAGCTGTTTGTGAACGTGCCTGGTCTCCCCCTGTGCTCAGCCCTCCGAGCTGGAATGCTGTGAATCACCAGTGGGTGTGACTGGCTCACCTCAGCCCTCAGAGCCTTGCTCCTGGTCATTTTGCTGATGTGGAATTGCTTCGTGCTTTTTCTGATGGGATGCAAACTTTTTGGGCCAAAGAAATGTTCCTGCTCTTCTGCAGGCCTTTGGAACCAACCAGGAAGACTATGCCAGCTACATCATGAATGGGATCATCAAGTGGGGGGACCCAGTGACCAGGGTGCTGGATGATGGGGAGCTGCTGGTGCAGCAGACCAAGAACAGCGACCGCACCCCCCTGGTCAGCGTCCTGCTGGAAGGTACAGCTGGGGGAAAGGTGGCAAAAGCCAGAGAAACTGTCCTGTCAGCTGGCAAAAGCCAGGGAAACTGTCCTGTCAGCTGGCAAAAGCCAGGGAAACTGTCCTGTCAGCTGGCAAAAGCCAGGGAAACTGTCCTGTCAGCTGGCAAGAGCCAGGGAAACTGTCCTGTCAGCTGGCAAAAGCCAGGGAAACTGTCCTGTCAGCTGGCAAAAGCCAGGGAAACTGTCCTGTCAGCTGCCCACCTGGACATTTGGGGGGAAATGGGATTGGGCTCTTGCACTTTGCTTGGGTGAAATTGCTTTGGATGTTAAGTAACTGCTCAGCCAGAGAGAATCCTGTGCTTGGAACAAGAGAGAAGGGAATGTTCCCAGTTTATAACCCAAATGTACCCAGTTAATAACTTGAATTTGGCTGTTTTACAGTGGAGATGTCTCTAGCTGAGTCAGTTGTCTAAATTCCCTTTGAAGTCACTGGAGAGCTCATCAGTGCAATTAGCTGAGTTCAAGCAGGCACATTCAGGTCTCTCAGTCAGAGGTGGATCTCCCTCTCTCCAGACTGTTACTGACTGTGGAGAGTTTCCAGATACTGTTACAGGTATTGGAGTAGAATTTGTTATATTGGAGTAGAATTTGTTATTTAGCACTTCCCTTTTTCTTTTCCTAAAGTCCAAAAAGTTGGGTTACCAGTGTTGCCTGTGGTCTGTAGGTTTGGAGTTACCCCTGAGGAGATCCCCTGAGTAATTCTGTGTCAGTGCCCAGCAATTCCTTCTGTCCCTCTGAACTGCTCCGTGCTGGGTGCATGGATTCAGGAGTGTCTTTGGGCTCAGGATTATCCTGGTGTGAGTTCAGGCTAATAACCAATTGTCAGTGTTTCCCTGGTGTTCCTGCTGCTGACTTGTTTGCCACAGTACCAGCAGAAATTAAATTGAGAAGGAACATAAACAAGAAGTTTCTCCAGAAACAAACTCACCCTTTTGGTGCAGTGGCTGCTCCTGCAGAATGTGTGATGTCCTCTTTTGTCTCATGGCAAATCATTCTGCATGTGCTCAAACAGTTCCTTTAATTTCCTTCATTGGCAGGATTGGGTTGCACCAGGAGTCAGGGTGTTCTGCAAGCAGTGGAGAAGCTCATTTCACACTGCAGACACCTCTGGATGGGATTGTAAACATACTTTCAGTATCATCCACACTGAGCATTGTCAGAGCTGCTTTCTCCCTTGTTTATTTCTTGCTTGTCCTTTGTTTCAGGTCCCCCCCACAGTGGGAAGACTGCTCTAGCAGCAAAAATAGCAGAAGAATCCAACTTCCCCTTCATCAAGATCTGTTCCCCTGATAAGATGATTGGGTTTTCTGAAACAGCCAAGTGCCAGGCCATGAAGAAGGTAAGTGTGTGTGCTCTCTGTGCCTGCTGACAGCCCAGTTCTGAGGGCTCTCGTGGAGGGAAAGGTGAATGACCCTTGGGATGGGGTTTTCTGCTCTCTCTAGCTCTCAAATTCCTGTCCATTTATTTATTTATAAAGTTGAATGAATCATAGAATTGGAGAATGGTTTGGGTTGGAAACAACCTTAGAACCCATCCAGTGCCACCCCTACCAGGGGCAGTGCTCCTTCCACCATCCCAGGCTGCTCCAAGCCCTGTCCAGGCTGGCCTTGGGCACTGCCAGGGATCCAGGGGCAGCCACAGCTGCTCTGGGCACCCTGTGCCAGGGCCCCCCCACCCTCCCAGGGAGGAATTTCTCCCCAATATCCCATCTGACCCCACTCTTTTGTCAGTTTGAAGCCAAGCCCTCTTGCCCTGTCACTCCAGGCCCCTGTCAAAATGTTTTTGTGGCACTGGCCCTGAGTGACTCAGGGAGAGTTTCAAGGCTCCATCCCAGCAGGGTCTGGTGTGTGATCGAGGCAAACAGTGGAACAGGACAGAGCTGGGATGAGCAGCTCTGGAGCTCTGCCTGGGAAGGGCTTAGAGCTGCACTTGGAGAGAACAGATCTGCCTGAGTGAGACTAGGAACGGTTTTGAGGTGGGAACCTTCAGTTAAACAAGAGTTTTAACAACTTGGGGAGCAGGGGAATGCGAAGGAGTTGAACATTTTCATTTCTTGAAGCAGGCCAACACTTACTCTGACCCTGAATGGAGCATGTGAGTGGAATGTTCCTCAGAGCAGTTTGGTGCAGGGTTGTAGAGTTTCTGAGGGGAGGAAGGTGCTTAGGAGCAGCAGTGTGCTCCTAACTGGGGCCCAGCTTGTGACTTAGATTGCAGAAGGAGCCTTTTGGATTGACTGGAATCAGGGTTTTCTGGAGGCAGGGCTGCTGTCCTCAGTGCTGTGCAGGACTCTGTGTCCTGCTCCAGGAAGGGTCACTGGGGCTGTGGTCAGTCCCTTCTCCCTGCAAGGTGCTGTTCTGGGCAGTGCCCAGTATGCAGCCTGAGGAGAAAAGCTTCACAGCTGTGTTACAGTTGTGTTGGTTCTCTGTGTCTGTGTTACATGATCAGTGTTGCCCCAGCTCCAGAACCAGAGTAATGGTGCTGGTTTGTCCCTTGCTGACAGTGAACCTCAGGGCAGCTGCTCTTTGCAAAGGGTGAGGGGTAAGTGAACAAAACAGCTCTGAATGTGTGGAGATGGCAGTGTTTTACTGAGTGCAAGGCAGAGCCTGCTCTCTTGGTACTCACCCATTTCATTCTCAGTTTATTCCCCTCTAATAATTCTCAGTTTATTCCTCTCAATGCTGCTGCATTCAGCTGATGCAGCCATGGCTGTTGGAGTTGTGTGGCTGAGGTTCAACATTGAGGCATTTTGCTGTTTTCCAGATCTTTGATGATGCCTACAAGTCCCAGCTCAGCTGTGTTGTTGTGGACGACATTGAGCGACTTTTAGGTGAGTGAGGATGAGGGAGAGCTGTGCTGGCTGCCACAAAAATCTGGGTGTGTTTGCAGTATTGAAACATTGCAAACTGGAGGTGATCTGGAACTATTTCCTTCAGGAGCATTGAACTGGTTTAGATACAGTGAAGTGGCTTAAATGTGCCTCTGCTTTGTGGGCATTAAAATGCATTTCTCCTTTCAGATTATGTCCCAATTGGACCTCGGTTCTCCAATCTGGTCCTGCAAGCCCTTCTGGTGCTGCTGAAGAAAGCCCCCCCTCAGGTAAGGCAGGGATGCCCTGTTCCTGCAGGAATTGGGACAGTGGGAGCTTTGTGTCTGGCTGGGAGCTGCCAGTGGTGTTGGTGCTTTTGTCTCTGAGCCAGCCACGTTAATCCCAGCCTGCTGCTCTTCATTCACTTGGACATTTCTGGGATAACCACAAAGGATTCAGCTTGAAATATCTAATTACTGGGGGCTGGATCTTCTGCAGTTAGTCCTAAAAATACTGACTGAGGGAAGCAGCTTAACCTTCACCATGTAAAGCTGAACTGTGCCAGCTGCCTGCCCTCTGAGGAGCTGTTCAGGCCAGATCCACCCCTGGCTCAGCCACGTGTTCCCTCCCTGTTTGTAAATCAATTTCTGTGTAATCTGTGACTGAGTTGTCAGGGGTTTAATTTGTTCTTAACTTGAAATGATCAGGTGTTAATTACAGTGACTGAGGGAAGCTTAAGATCTTGCCTCTCGTGCTGATCCTGTCTGTTTGCACTTCGTGGCTTGATGAGATTTGAGAACATCACAAGTGCTGAGGGTTCTGCAGCTCGTGCTGAGTGAGACAAGGCAGGCAGGGACTCCTTTCTTGTTTGCCATTTCCCTGTCACTCCCTGCACTTCTGCTCTGTGTGGGAGAGTATCTGCATGAATAAATAACATCATAACAGGAACACCTTGGAAGTTGGTGTCAGGAAAAAGCAGAGAAACACAATCTGGCTGAAGTCAATTTTTTGTCATGTTTAATATCCTGGCACAGGAGCGTGTGCCTGAGTGTTGTTTTCATTAGAGACTTTGGTGAAAAGACCTTTCAAATGCAGGACTTTGAACTGAATTGTAGTGCCACAGGCCCCAAGTTCCCTGTGTGACTGTCAGCCTGGGAGAACAAAGATTTTCCCAGTGAGCTTTCTAGGCCATGTGGAGTCTGTAACACAGCAGAATCCAAGTTTTCTCACAGGCTTGGAGCAGAAGAGCTGCCTGTGTGCAGCAGCACAGCCATTGCTGGTCACATCATCTCCAGTCATCACCGACCAATGCAGGCTTCCCCAGTGGTTGTTCCATCCATTGATAGGGAAAATAGAACTTGGTTTGGTTCAGTTTTCAAAGGGACTTAATATTTTAAGTTGTCCATTTGCCCATTGCATACCAAAGCTGTGCTGCTGCTGAGCTGCACTTTGGGTGGCACCTGGGGCTCCCCAGGAGCAGGACATGGGGCTGGAGCTCACAGATATTTGCCAAGTTTGTGCTTGTTGCAGAGATTTGTACTCAGCAGGGTTTGAAATGCCCTGGGGGCTGGGAGACTCTGGCTTGACAGCCAATATTATGGTGACTTAAGCCATAAATTGTTGGAGGGTAGAGAGTTAGTTTGCTGAGGAAATGTCACTGTTTGATTGATCATGTGGGGGTTTTTTTCTTTTTTTTCTGAGTGTCCAGTGATGGTTCTGTGGCAATCAGGACATGGGGTGAGCTGGGCCCTGCTTTGGCAGTTCTGGGGACAGGGTTCTTCCTGGTGTGTTTGTAGTGAGTTCCTGGGACAGCCATGGCATGTGAGGATCTTTTGCATTTAAAAAACCAAAACTGTGTCTAAGAAGTAGAGTTGTGCAGGAAAAGGCCTTGTCTGCTGTGACTGTTCACTGTGAAAAGTTTGGGCTTGGAGGCTCTTGGGGGTTTTGAGCTCAAGTGAGGAACCCACAATGGGGATAATCCTAAAGGTTAATCAACCACCTAAGTCCCCTCTGAAATGATTAGTTCCCTTGGGGAGCAGTTTATTTGGAAGGAAGGGCTGTTTCAGGGGGTTGCTGCAATTTGAGATGCAGATACAGGCTCTACATGCACGAGCAGCATCACTGAGCTGCTCCGTGGGGCCAAAGCACCACGAATTTCTGGGGACTGGGATCATGGCTTAGGATCATTCCTTGTGAAAAGGGGAGGCATGCCAGGCATGCCCCTGTGCTGAGGGAAATTCTTGGCAGAATGCTGGAGAGACAATACCTGTTCCCTTTTGCTTCAGTGTGTCACTTGTGGGAGGAGCCCAAAATACTGAGCTGATTTCAAAGTCATGGAATGGTTTGGGTTGGAAGGGACCTTAAAGCCCATCCAGTGCCACCCCTGCCATGGGCAGGGACACCTCCCACTGTCCCAGGTGCTTCCAGCCTGGCCTTGGGCACTGCCAGGGCTGGGGCAGCCACAGCTGCTCTGGGCACCCTGGGCCAGGGCCTCCCCACCTCCCAGGGAACAATTCCTGCCCAGTATCCCATCTGACCCTGCCCTCTGGCACTGGGAAGCCATTCCCTGTGTCCTGTCAGTGTGGGATTCTTGTCCCCAGTGCCTCTCCAGCCTGGCAGAGCCCAGGGCTGGGAGTGATGGGGCAGTGGGAGCAGAGGGAGGGAGCGCGGGGCGGATCCGGCGCGGCCGCTCCCGTTGCTGTGGCCCAGATTGTGAATTCACTGGGGTGTCACGTCACTGCCAGGGATGTACTTGATGTGCAAGCAGCTTCCTGCAATCACTGTAGGCTCTGTGTGGAAGAGAAGCATTTCTGGGATGAAATGTTATTAATTATGCATCGAGGTGCGTGTCTCTGTTGAATTGGTGTGTGAAAGCTGCCTCCCCTCTTCCTAGGGAGGCTGGATTGTTGGAACGTGGTGTGGGAAGGGCAAACACTTGAAGGTTCTGGTTTTCTTTTGAGAGTAAACACTTTAGACTTTAAATAAACTAGAAACCTCTCGGAGCTTGCTTTAAATTCCCAGTCACAGCTCGTGCTTGTGGTTCCACTCAGCAGTGTTAAATGGTGCTATCTGTTACTGCTGCTTCAGGAGGACTGAAAACCATTGCATTTTGTTTAGCATCTTTTTTTAAACCAATTAAAAATCTTTTCTGAGATGCCTTGAAGAGAAGAAAATAACCCACGTTCTCCTGGGTCTTTAATTCAATGAAGTTTGCCTGTGTTGTGCAGGAGCAGGGCCGGGGGGATGGAAGGGCTGAAAGGGCCGGCGCAGCGGGGAGCCGAGCGGCAGAAAAGGGCAGCCCTGAGAACCGAGCAGCAGCAGCTCCCGGGGCCGGGGCTGCTTCATCTACATGAGAGTCACACAGGGCCCGGAGAGGCTCCCCAGCCCCTGCCAGGTTCACACGTGCTTCCCTGCTGCTTCCCAACAATCGGCTGGGCCGGGAAGGGCCCTCGGCATCCCCGGGGCCGGGCAGGGCTGAGGAACGGCTGCCTGAGCCAGACGCTCTCCAGGGGACACCCAGCCCTGGGGCTGCCCTCCCTCTGCTCCCAGAGCCCCTTCCCCTTCCCTCCAGGGACACCCAGCCCTGGGCTGCCCTCCCTCTGCTCTCAGAGCCCCCAGCCCCTTCCCCTTCCCTCCAGGGGACACCCACTGCTCTGGCTGCCCTCCCACTGCTNGGCCGGGCAGGGCTGAGGAACGGCTGCCTGAGCCAGACGCTCTCCAGGGGACACCCAGCCCTGGGGCTGCCCTCCCTCTGCTCCCAGAGCCCCTCCCCCTTCCCCCCAGGGACACCCAGCCCTGGGGCTGCCCCCCCTCTGCTCCCAGAGCCCCTTCCCCTTCCCTCCAGGGGACACCCACTGCTGGGGATGCCTCCCAGAGCCCCCAGCCCCTTCCCCTTCCCTCCAGGGACACCCAGCCCTGGGAATGCCTTTCCACTGCTGTCCAGGTCCTCAGCCCCACTCTCAAAGTGAGATTCATACCTGGGGATGCCTTTTCACTGCTCCCAGAGCCCCCAGCCCCTTCCCTCCATGGACACCCACCCCTGGGGCTGCCCTCCCTCTGCTCCCAGAGCCCCGTCCCCTTCCCTGCAGCGNCCTGGGGATGCCCTTCCCCTGCTCCCTGGACCCCCAGGCCCTTCCTTCCAAGGGACACCCACTCCTGGGGATGCCCTTCCACTGCTATCCAGACCCCCAGGCCCTTTTCTCACTGGGACACTGGAGGCTTTTGCCAATTTATGAAAGTTAAGGGGAAATGATCTCCCTGTTTGATACAATTCCAGATGCATTCCTGATTCCACGTCACTTGTGTGAATTGGAAGCAGCTCCAGTCACCAGTGATGTTCCCTTTATGCAAATAAACTGGGGAATTGTGTTTTCTTCCTGTGCATGTGAGGAATTGCTGAGACCCCAGACAAAGGATGAAGGTGGGCAGGGCTCTGAGCACAGGGAGCAGTGGGTGACAGAGGCAGCTCAGTGTCAGCAGTGCCTGGTTCCAGCAGAGCTCAGGCTGTCCTTGCCTGGGGCTGGCTGCATTTGCTGCAGTTCTGGAACTGGAGACTCCCCTGACGTGTTGGGGCTCCAGCTGCTCCCAGCAGAGTCTGAAATTGTGTCACATCCTTGTTCCCCTTGGGCAGTGCTGTGGTGCTTGTTGGGAACTGAGTGTTGTGGCAGAGGAACCCCCCTCCTGATGCTGGAGAATTTAGGTTAAAACTGCTCCTTCAGGTGCCACAGTTCTCTGCATGACAAATCCTTTAGCCAGGTAAGGTCCCTGCAGCAGAGGGGTCAGGTCTGGGGACATCCCACTCCTACAGGGCAGCAGGGCAGGACACACACTCTGAGCCCCCTGTCAGCACAGAGGGATCTTGGCCTCCAAACTGGGGCACCTGGCCTAAAACTGGACAGGAGGAACCCAGGTCTAAGGCTGTGCCTGTGTCTGAGCTCTGGTGGTGGAAGAACTGGGCTAGAATTGCCCTGATCGTGAGTCTGACACCAAATGATCTTAAGCTGTTCCTCCTTCCCTGGTAATCACTCAGGTTATGCCTGATTTTTCGAAGTTGAGCTTGAATCTTGATTTTCTATGGGCTGAACACGTGGCACATTGCCTTCACCATGGCTGCTGTAGAAATTAAGGATCAAAAATGTGAATATTTCTGGGAACTGTTCAGCAGTACATGGAAACCTGAGCCGTGTGCTCTGGGATGAGCAGGGAGCTGCACTGTGGCCCCTTCCAGCCTGAGCCCTCCTGTGCCCCTGTGCCCCTGTGATCCTGTGCCCCTGTGCCCCTGTGATCCAGTGATCCTGTGCCCCTATGCCCCTGTGCCCCTGGGCTCCTGTGATCCTGTGCCCCTGTGATCCTGTGCCCCTGTGCCCCTGTGCTCCTGTGCTCCTGTGCCCCTGTGCTCCTGTGCCCCTGTGCCCCTGTGCCCCTGTGATCCTGTGCCCTTGTGATCCTGTGCCCCTGTGATCCTGTGCCCCTGTGCCCCTGTGCTCCTGTGCCCCTGTGCTCCTGTGCCCCTGTG
>VZRZ01007081.1:211504-231716 GCA_013398175.1 Climacteris rufus
TGTGCCCCTGTGATCCTGTGCTCCTGTGATCCTGTGCCCCTGTGCTCCTGTGATCCTGTGCCCCTGTGCTCCTGTGCCCCTGTCACCAGGGTATCTCCACATCTCCTGGGGGTGCTGGCAGTGCAGAGGAGTTGGATGGGGCACCTTTTCCAGTTTGCCTTGCTGGCTTTTCCCATGCTGGGGCAAACATTGCTGCCTTGGGGCTTTTCTTGTTGGCTGAGCTGCTGCAGGTTTGGAGAGCTCCAGGGACTGTGCCCTGGCAGTGCAGAGGGGTCACTGGCTGCTTTGCAGAGGGTCAGGTTTAAAGGCAGTGAGTTGAAGGTATGGCTTCTTCTGAGCAAAGCAGGGGAAAATCAGGATCTTTTGGGTGGAGCTGTTAAAAATTTGAGGCACTTTTGTGGAGTAGCCATCTGTGCTGAGGAGCTTCCAACCACGTCAGTGGTTCAGGGACCTGGGAATAGATTTTAACAGAGATATCTAAAAATTGCTGACGGATCTGCCCTCTGTGAACTCATCCTGGTGCTTTTCAACCTTGTTAAGCTTTTCCATTCTTAGAGCTGTGCTTGTTTGAGTCCAGCTGAGCTGTGGTGAGAGCAAACACTCTTTAGTTCACTTTATCTGATGTTTGATAATTCCCTCTTGTGCTCCCTGGTTTTTATAATGACAAGCAGCAGTTTCCCCCTCATTTCCTCTACACCATCTGTGATTTCATAGACCTCTCTGTTTACCCTCATCAGTTTACCAAAGATCTATTAAGGGAAGTTATTCCATATTTCTGACTGTCCCCAGTGCTTTCTCTGACTTCCCCAACAGAATCACAGAATCATGGACTGGTTTGGGTGGGAAGGGACCTTAAAGCCCATCCAGTGCCACCCCTGCCATGGCAGGGACACCTCCCACTGTCCCAGGCTGCTCCGAGCCCTGTCCAGCCTGGCCTTGGGCACTTCAGGGATGGGGCAGCCACAGCTGCTCTGGGCACCCTGTGCCAGGGCCTCCCCACTCTCCCAGGGAACAATTCCTGCCCAATATCCCATCTGACCCTGCCCTCTGGCACTGGGAAGCCATTCCCTGTGTCCTGTCCCTCCATCCCTTGTCCAAAGTCCCTCTCCAGCTCTCCTGGAGCCCCTTTGGGCACTGGAAGGGGCTCTGAAGTCTCCCTGGACCTTCTCCTCCAGGCTGAAGCCCCCCAGCTCCAAAATGATGGATGTGCAGTTATACTTGGAACAGGAAGGATCTCCTGGGTTCCCATGGCAGAATGATGATCCTGTTTGCTCTTCTCCTGTTCTAAAACCGTCCCAGTGGTCACACTCTGTGAATGTGAGCTGAGAGCCTCTGTGAGGCTGAGCTGTTGTTCCCACAGAATTCCCCCAGGGACTGATGCCAGTGCTTTTCCCCAGTGGTCCCAGGGCCTTCAGAGCCATTTCTGTGGGGGCAGCTGGCTCAGCAAGGCACGGGGTGGGTTGGCCACGACTGAAGTGGTTGTTCAGGAAATGTTTGCTGGATGAGTCCAGAGTGTGGGCAGCTTTCCTGGGAGGAGGAATGTGTCATCTGGGCTCCAGCAACTGAGGAGGAAAGGCCAAGAGTGAGATCAGTCGTGGACACCTGAAGTGACAGGAGGTAAAACTGCCCTGCTGGTGACAGTCCTGTGCTGCCTGGGTCCTTTCCTGATGAAACTCCAAACTAAATTCCATTTTTATTGTAATCAGGCACAGACTTCATCAATGTATGAGGGCAGCATCCCTCAAGCAGTCACTCTGACATTGTTATCCCCTTGATTGGTGCTGATCTGCTGTGCCAGGCACTGTACACATGCTGGGAGCTATATTTGGGGAACAGACACTGCCTGGGTGCAGCTGAGCAGTTTTTTCTCTCTGAAATGCTCATAGTTCATGGGACACTGTTATTAACACAGCCCCTTGCCCAAGCTGTTCAGGATTTTGAGAGTTCCATACAGTAATAAACAGGTGTTTGTGAGAATCACTTGTGTAGCAGATGGGCCTGGGTGCTACAGCACTTGCAGGAGGGGTTGCTGTGTGTTCTGGAGGTCTGAGTTCTGCTCAGGAGTCTGTCCTTGGCTTCCTCTGTGCCCTGGTACCTCAGCTGTGTGGCAGCCAAGCTGTTTGAGGTGCCTGGCGTGGTATGGCTGGTTAGGACTCCTGGGGTAGGGCAGCAGGAATTGGCCCTGGCTGGTGAGGATTCCTTGGATAAGGCAGCAGGAATTGGCCCTGGCTGGTGAGGATTCCTTGGATAAGGCAGCAGGAATTGGCCCTGGCTGGTGAGGATTCCTTGGATAAGGCAGCAGGAATTGGCCCTGGCTGGTGAGGATTCCCTGGATAAGGCAGCAGGAATTGGCCCTGCAGGGCTGTGCCCTGTGCTGAGTTAGGGCACCTGCAGCATCAGCCACAGCAGCACCGTGGGATGAACAGGAGCTCCCCCAGGAAATGCAGAGCAAAGGAAGCCAAGGGAGTCAGAGTCACACAGAAATGTTCCCAGTCAAATCTGCTGCTCACCCCTGTGCCTGAGTGCTCATGGGTCACCTCTGCCATGCCTGGGGGTCTCAGCAGGCCCCCCTGAACCCTGGCCTGGGGAGGTGACTTGGGAGCAGAAATCTGTTTGTGCCACCCTGTGGTTCAGGTGGGCTGGGGCCTCCTCCCACACAGCTCCCACTGTTCACAGTTTTACCAACCCCTTCCAGACTGGGAGGCTGCTGGAATTTTGTCTTTTGTGTAGGCAAAAAGCTTTGCTGCTCCTGAGCATCACTCATTGCCCTTGGTCTGGGAAGTGCTTTAGCTGAAAGGCTGGGGTGGGAGGTGTCCCTGCCCATGGCAGGCCGTGGGACAAGATGGGTTTTGGGGTCCCTTCCATCCCAAACCATTCCCTGATCCCATGGCTCTGGGAATGTGGGCACCAGGTGGGGCTGCCTGAGTTCCTGTGGGAGGGAGGGTCAAGCTCCATTCACTTGCTCTGCACTGAGTGTGTTGGGTTTTCACCTTTGTGTGCCAGGTCGTCCTGAATTGCTCAGATTTGGCTCAAACTTGTAAAATGCTGTAATATTTTCCTGGCCTTGCTGAACCATCAAAAAGTTAACAAATGCTGTGCAGTTGTAAAGCCAAGCAGGATGTGGTGCAAGCAGCAGCCTGTGGAATGGGGCATAAATAGCATGGAATGGGCATAAATAGCATGGAATGGGGTATAAATACCATGGAATAGGGCATAAATACCATGCAATGGGCATAAATACCATGGAATGGGCATAAATACCATGTAATGGGGCATAAATACCATGGAATGGGGCACAGATACCATGGAATGGGGCATAAATACCATGGAATGGGGCATAGATACCATGGAATGGGCATAAATACCATGGAATGGGGTATAAATACCATGGAATTGGCATAAATACCATGGAATGGGGCATAAATACCATGGAATGGGGCACAGATACCATGGAATGGGGCATAAATACCATGGAATGGGGCATAGATACCATGGAATGGGCATAAATACCATGGAATGGGGTATAAATTCAATGGAATTGGCATAAATACCATGCAATGGGCATAAATACCATGGAATGGGCATAAATATCATGGAATGGGCATAAATACCATGGAATGGGCATAAATACCATGGAATGGCTGTGTTGCTGCTTCCTGAGGGCTCTGTGCCCTTCCCAGGGTGATCTGCAGGCAGTGTTGGACCCTCAGCCCTGTGGGCTCTGTGCCACCAGCAGCCAGGTTCTGTCAAGGAATAAAGCATTGCATTGACTGCTCCCACTGCAGTTCTAAACTGGCATTTTCAGCTCAGGAATTGGCTGCTTTCTCCCATTTTCCCTTTCCCAAAGAGGTGGCTGAGCTGCAGAGAGGGTTTCACACAGGAGGGGCAGCACAATGTCCCCAGCAGAGCCCTGTGTGACACCTGTGGCCTGGGACATGCTCTGGTTCCCTGTGCCAGGCATTCCTTCCTCTGCTCTCTTGGGCTAAACACAAATCTGGGATGAGCACTTGAGCCCATTCCCAGTCCAGGATCTTTGTCAGTGTCCAACCCCTGGGGCAGCAGCAGGGGAAAGACAGACCCTGTGAAGCTGCACTGTCTGCATCAAAGATGAGTTGTTTAAACAGGTTTTCATCCTCTGTCAGAGGAATGCAAAGCAGTTATGGGATTCACTCTGGGAATGGTTTTTAGGGTTTTGTTTTATTTTTATAATGATGAAGTTGTGCGTCATGGAGTTGAAATAGAGAACTTGCATGGAATCACAGAATCAAAAAATACCCTGAGTGGGAAGGGACTCCTGAGGAGCACTGAATGCAGCTCCTGGCCCTGCACAGACACCCCAACAACCCCACCTGTCCCTCAGAGCATTGTCCAAACCCTCCTGGAGCTCTGGCAGCCTTGGGGCTGTGCCCATTCCCTGAGGAGCCTGGGCAGTGCCCAGCACCCTCTAGTTGGGCACTGGAACTTCAGTCTCTGTCTCTGAGCATCAGCCAAACTTCTGTACAGCAAAAGAGGAGGATCCTTGGCCAGCCAGGCCCCTCCCAACCTCCCTATATAAGGGATTGATAATCCTGCTTGATAATCCCAGCAGCTCCTTTATCAGCCAATATTGATCAGTGTCCAAACCCTGCATGGGAAGCTCAAATAGCACTGCAGAGGCCTCTGCCAGATGAACAAACAATGGATTTGTATTGGCAGCTGATGTTTTCTGCTCCTTGCTCTATTATTCATTAACCCTGTGACTGCCTGGGCTGCCTGGGCGTTGGTCTGTGCACTGTGGTTGGGAATTAGAGGCTGCTGGAATGGGACTGTCCTGTGCAGCTGCAGGGGGAACCCAGGGACTCACAGCAGCCTCTCCTCGAAAGCCTGGGCTGGAAATCCACTGGGACTGTCCTGTGCAGCTGCAGGGGGAACCCAGGGACTCACAGCAGCCTCTCCTCGAAAGCCTGGGCTGGAAATCACTGGAACTGCCTGTGCAGGAGCGGAGAATTCACTGTACCCACAGAGTCCTGAGACAGGCTGTTCCCCCGAGAAGTCATTTGTAATGCAGCTTCTGGGAGTGGGAGTCTGCTCAGGCTTTTAAATTTAATGAGGATCCAGCTATTTATAATGATGGATTCAGGAGCTGTGAGTGTGCTGGGGCTTCTGTTGGTGGCATTGCTGCGAGATCTGATCCCGGGCTCCTGTGGCTGCTCTTGGCTACTTCAATTACCGACAGATTTAATCCTATTAATTTTACTTGAAGGGGGGTTTTAAATGGCCATTTTCCATTAATCATGTGGGGTTAGGAAGCCAGGCTGGCCCCTCTCTTGCTTTCCCTGTCTGACCCTGTCCCCTTGGCTGGCCAGGGCCGCAAGCTGCTGATCATCGGCACCACGAGCCGCAAGGACGTCCTGCAGGAGATGGAGATGCTGAATGCCTTCAGCACCACCATCCATGTGCCCAACATTGCCACGGGGGAGCAGCTCATGGAGGCTCTGGAGGTGAGGAAGACTTTAAAGATGACAAGCAAGCTCAAAATTTGCTGGGAATGAGGGATTTTGCAGCAGATTTGTCTGGTAACGCCGTCCTGCTTGACACCGTGTCATAGCACAGCAGTGCTGAGGCTTCTCCAAGTTACTCTTTCATATGTCAAATTAAGGCAAAATTATAGAGCACTAGGTCTGGGGGAAGGGTTTGTGGTATGGATTGAAACATTCTGAGGGCATGGAAGTGGGTAATGAATATAATGGGGACTCAGACTGAATGTGCTCTGAGGGTGCCAGGCTGGTGAATTGGAACAACATTGGCTGAAGGTGTTTGGTGCTGAGGAGATTTTAAGTTCCTTGTAAAGTCCTGCCTTTAATGGCTTCTTAATCTGTGCCCCAGTGGGAATTGTAGTGAGTACTGAAGGCTGTTAAAATAAACAGAACAGGCAAATCTTTTGTGCATTTGGCAAACGTGTCCCAGTGATGGTATCACCAAAGCCTGAGAGACACAGACACTCCTGCAGCAGCTTTGGAAACTTCCCATGGCTTGAACCACTGTTCTTGTAGACCCTCATCTGGAGGAAACCTGGAATGCAGCATAAAAGCCCAGCACTAACTGCTGGATTAGGGATGTTATGAAAAGAACCATTATGGAATTAAAGAATGTTTTGTTTGTGTTTTGCTTTGTCTAAGATACATCGCAACAAATTTCCCTTCTAAGCTAGTAAATGCTCCCAGCTTCCCATTCCCTTTCTCCCGAGGCAGGTACCATTATTCCTACTGTCAGTCTGCTGTTGTTGATTTTTAAAAATGATTTCCCCCCCAGCTCCTGGGTAACTTCAAAGACAAGGAGCGCAGCACGATTGCACAGAACGTCAAAGGGAAGCCTGTCTGGATCGGGATCAAGAAGCTGCTGATGCTGATAGAAATGTCATTACAGGTAGGAATGGTGCTGGGGAGGAAGGACTGGGCTCCCAGAGCAGTCCTGGACGTTCCCACTTCTCTGCAGACCCCTGATGTGTGCTGGGAGCCTTTGCATTGGTTAAAGTGGGAGAAGAGCTGCAGTGAGGGGAAATTCTCAGAACAAAGAAATCACCAGATCTTGGTCCATAGAGATCTTTAAATCCCCCCGTGCCCATGGGCTGTTCAGAGCTGCACTTCAGAGCAGAGCATCTGGCTGTGGGAGGGGTTGGATTAACTCACCTTTCATGGAATTTCTTCTCTCCACCCAGCACGTTAAGATTGCAGATAGCAATCACCTCGGGTTTTTTTCTAAAGAAGAAGGTGCCTGTGCAGGTGTATGTGCTCTTTCCCTGAAGAAGATAAATCTGTCAGGCTGTTCAGCTGCTCTTCTCTTTATTTTCCACTTTTAGCACTTTAAAGAAAATAATTGCAGAGGGTAGAACTATGCAGCTCTGAGCCCTCCCCCGCAGCAGCACCCATGCCTGGAGCAGCCAGCAAGCTCGTGCTCATGCTGACACGGGCTGAGGGTGCAGCCCTAATCCTCCCCTGACATCCCAGGGCCTCCCCAGGCCCCCCCTCTGCTCACATCAAATGGATTTAGTGCAGCTGAGTGAACTGTCCTCAGATCTTCCTCGCAGAGGCAGAGCAGAAGTGAAGAGACTTGTAGTTCAGAGCAGACAAGTCATGTACCCCTCTGTTCACTCTTCACAATGCTGTTAAAACTTGCTCAGTGCTAAGGATATGCTTTGACTGGATGTCACCTCAGGGAATAAAGTCATTTATCTAGATTACTTTTTCCTCTTCTTCCTTGGCTTTTAATTCCATACCTACAGGCAAGTCAGTAAGTCATTGCTCACATGTATTAAATGTATTTAAGGGGTGCTGGCCTTCGGGCCCTGCCACGCTCCTCTTCCCTGAGCCTTGACAATGGATCCCTTCTTCTGGCACAGGACGTTTTCCTGTGCTGCTCTGACCTGAACTGCTGGTTGTTTTCAAAGCTGAAGCTGAAGGTTCTGTAAATCATGGGCAGTTGTGAGCTGGGAGATGGGTGGGAATGCTGACCCCAGCCTGTCCCCAGCCTGGCCCCTGTGCCCTGGGGGCAGTTCTGGCACCACAGTATCACAGGGATAAAGGGTGTTAGAGTGTCCAAAGGAGGGAGCCAGGATGGTGAGGGCTGTGGAGCTGAGGCCACAGGAGGAGCAGATGAGGTCACTTGTTCAGCTGGAGCAGAGGGGAGCGAGGGGGGACTCACTGGGGGCTGCAGCTCCTCCTGAGGGGCAGCTCCAACCTCTGCTCCCTGTGACAGGGACAGCACCCAGGGCACGGCTGGAGCTGTGTGCATTTAGGGCAGGATTAGGCTGGAGATCAGAGCAAGGTTCTTCCCCCAGAGGGTGCTGGGCACTGCCCAGGCTCCCCAGGGAATGGTCCCGGCCCCGAGGCTGCCAGAGCTCCAGGGGGGTTTGGACAGCGCTGCCAGGGGTGCCCAGGGTGGGGTTGTTGGGTGTCTGTGCAGGGCCAGGGGCTGCACTGGATGATCCCTGTGGGTCCCTTCCCTCTCAGGATACTCAGTGATTCTGTGACACTGTTGACAGTGAGTCCTCACCCTGCCCAAGGCTGTGCAGCCAAACTGCTCTTGGGCATTAATTTTTTCCACCAGACCATTGTTGTGTAGGTGAGTCCCTGGCCCCCCAGGCTGGGAGGAGTTGGCAGAGCTGTGCCTGTGCCTTCCTGGCACACTGAAGTGTAGCATGAGCTGCTGCCACTGTCCCCAGAGCCAGTGATGGTCCCCTTTGCTGCTGGCCATGGGGGGTTGGCAGCAGGGTGGTTCCTGCTCTGACACTGGGTTCAGGTGGTTGTGTAACAGCAGAGGTAACAGCATATGGCAGCTAAATATGAACCAGCTCTCTTCCAGAAGGTCTGAGGTGTTTCCATGACTCCATCTGCTGAACTGCTATAAATACAGGGGAGCTGGGATCTGAGTGCACTGCAGCCCTCAGTGAGCTGGGACCTGCCAGGCTGTCACAGGAAAGCACCACTGCACCACATAAGATGTCCAGGACTGGATCTATTTTCAACTGACTTGGACCACAGCTTTTTAGAAGGAGATTTCAATCTGAAATCACTTAAAATTTCCAAGTCATGGATGAACTGAGAGCTCAGCTGGTTTGATGCCAGATGAATGAATTCTGTGTAAAAGGCATGCACATGGTGTCTTTCTCTGAATCATGGTGGGTTTTGTTTTGTTAGAGCAGGGAACCCACTCTGTGCCCTCTGTAGGGATTCCTAAGCTGGTGAAACGACTTCCAGTGTGTTTCAGGCTAAAGTCACACTGAAGCAGACCCTCAATGTCAAAATCCTTCCTTGGGTACCTGCCCTGCTCTGGTGCCTTGGGTGATCTGTCACTTTGTTTATGAGCTGTGTAACCCCACCCCTTCTGGCAGCTCAATTTTCCCCAACCTGTTTATTGCTGTTCCTGGCCTTCTTTAATGTCCAGCTGCTCGTGTTTTGTGTCAGATACTGTGCTCATCTTGTGTACCCTGAGTGTCCTGGAATGATTCAGTTCCTGTTCAAACGAAGCCTTTGATCCATGGATACTCTCAGGATTTGCCATGGGAATCCACAAGTGTTTGGAGTGCCCTTGGCTGCAGGACAGGGCCACCTCCAGTGCTCTGGGGTGCCACAGCAGCTTCACCCTGCCCTGGGTGCTGCTGGATATCTGAGCTTCTCTTTCCATAGCTGGGGGCTGGTTCCTCCTGCTTCCTCTCCCTGCCTGTCTTGTTGCTCCTGGGCCTTGCTGGCAGCACTCCCAAAGCCAAGGTCTCTCCTCCTCAGAGCAGGAACCTGGATGAGCCAGGCAGTGTTCCAGAAAGCCCCTTTTGGCACCTCCAGGGCTTCCTGATTTGGTAACTTCTGTTTAGCATAAATAAAACTTCATCAGCATAAATAAAACTTAATCTAAGATGCTTGCCTTTAATCTGTCTTAACTTTCAGGGGAACTTACTTTGCAAGATCACCATATAATATTGCCTAATTTGTTTTAAAGCAAACACTGTACCTGGATGTGCTGAGAGTTTGGGGTTCGTGACAGGTTTTCAGGAGCACTGAGGGATTCTCACATCTTGGTGGGGGAGCTCCTTCTCTGGACTGGAGATTAAAGAAGCCCCTTTGGCTCCCTGGTTTCCTGAGGGCTCCTGGATGTCCTGGGGCTGCTGCATTACCCAGGAAGGAGCCTCCATGTCCTTGCCACCTGTCTGAGCTCAGTCAGAGTCAGTCCCACGCTGCTGCTCCAGAAATCTTCCACCCAGTCTGGCAGCAGCATTTCCCATTTCACAGAGCACCAGAGGGTCTGTCCAGGAGTCCTGAACCTGCTCCCTCTGTGCTCCTCTGACTCCATCTTCTGCTCCTTCCCAGGCAAATCAGCCTGCAGGGTTTGTGCCTGCACAAATAAGCGATTTGATCAAGTTTGAGTCTTTGTGGCCTTTCAGCTGCCAGCTTTAGCCCTTTGGACAAGGTGCTGGGTCTGCAGGTGAATGCTGTTCCTGGCCTTGGCCACTCTGGTGTCCAGGTGGAGAGGGGTGGGAGGCAGCATCTTCCTCTTGGGATCACAACCCTGGCCTTGGCAAGTTTGAATTTCAGCTGCTGGCTTTAAGGATGAAGAGATTGGTTTGTATATAACCATGTCAGATTGTGCTGGGTTTTTAGCAGAACTCTCTGATTGCTCCTTTGTTATTCCTGATTGTGATGACTTTTCAGTGGTTTCCAGGGTTTCACCTCAGCATCTCCTCTGAAGAAGCCCTTTCAGAAGGAGCCATGTTCAGTGTAGTGTCTGCAAATACACCTTGTGTCTGTCTGAGAAGTCCCTTTCCAGCCAGTTTTCCTCAGCCTGTCCTGGGATATTCCTGCCCACATTTCCCTTTGTTGAACTGCAGGAGATGTGTGTGGGGCTGCATGAGGTTCTCTAAGGAGCAGCACCATCAGCAGCTGCTTGACACTCCTCTCCCCATTCTGTGTCACCTCAGACTGGCCCAGGCTGTGCTCTGGCCCTGTTGGTTGCTCACAGGTGAAGGAATGTTGGCTCCCACATGGATACCTGGCACACAGGCACACACAGATGTCCTGCCTGAGCCCAGCCCCTCAGGCCCAGCTGGTTGAGCAGTTTTCAGTCCCCTGTGCTGTCCCAGGAGGTTGGTCTGTAGCTCACACCTTGTGTGCCCACCTGCAGCTGGGGTTGGGCCTTCACCCAGCACTGGCCATTCCAGAAACATCCAGAAGTACAGGAAGGGAGGTGTTGAGTTGTCACAGGGATCACCAGGGTCAGAAGGCTCCTCAAGGTCTCATCTCTTGGGTGTCAGGAGAAGGTTCTTAGCCCAGAGGGTATCAGGGGCACTGAACAGGGAATGGGCACAGCCCCAAGGCTGCCAGAGCCCCAGGAGGGTTTGGGCAAGGCTCTCAGGGATGCACAGGGTGGGCTTGTTGGGGTGTTCTGGGCAGGGCCAGGAGCTGGACTGGATGATCCTTGGGGGTTCCTTGCAGCTCAGGATATTCTGTGATCCAGTCCAACCTCCTGCTGCAGCAGGATCAGCCAGGGGCTCAGAGCAGAGCCCTCCCAGGACCCTTTGCCAGGTGAGGGTCCCATGCTGAGTCTGGGGGTGTGGGTTGAACCTGTGGGTTCATCCAGAGGGGTTGTCCAGGCACTCAGAGTTCAGGGTTCATGTGCACATGCTCCTGTCCCAGCTGCCCTCAGCCTTGCTGACAGAACCAGAGTCACTGAGGTGGGAAAAGCCCCCCAAGCTTTCCCTCAGCACTGCCAAGGCCACCTCTAACCATGTCCCCAAGTGCCACATCCACCAGAGAAATGGGAGAACTGGCACAGGGACAGATGGGCTTTCCTGGTAGCCAGGGGTCAGCTGGGAGAGATTGTGCAGCATGTTTAGGCTGGAGGGACACTGTGGACACCCTCTCTCTGCTCTCCTGTTTGGTGGTGCCACAGTCCCTCCCAGTCCCTGGATATTTCACATTCCAAACACTGATGGGTTGGGGGATTCTTCCCTTCCTGGAGCTGACCATTGCCAGCATTCTTTGCTTGTGAACCCCAACTGAAGAGCCTCAGTAAGGTCCTCTAAATCTTGTGTCAGTGAATTTATTTCTGTGATCTAAAAGTAGCTCAGCAGTTGGTGCTGAGGAACTGGCCTTGCTCTCCTCTTCACAGCCATGGGAAGTTTTACATTTTTAGGCTTTTTTAGCACAAAGCAGAAATTGTCACTGGCTCATTCTCCCCCGCGTCGCTGGGGACACTGTTCCTGGTTTAGGATTTGTTTCCTTCTGAGCTATTTTTGAAGACATTTGTGTTGCCCTCCATTGCAGTGTTAAATAGATGGCTTCTTCACAACTGGAATGGGAAGAAATTTTCCTTTAGGGATGTAAAATGTGATGGAGAAGTTCCAGAGCCTGCATTCAGCCTCGCTGGTGGGAGGCCAGGCCACAGGCTGACCCTTTGCTTCCCCCCCTCCAAGGATGAGTCCCAGTTTTCTGTTTTATTAGAGACTTGCGGGTTCATTGCCAAGTGGGTGATGGAGCTGGGAATCTCACACCAGTTGGTTTCATAGATCCATGGACTGGATGTTCCCAGAAGGAATTCCCTGTATTGTCACAGGGTGTTAAAGATACAGGATGGTTATGGAGCGTGCAGAGGCAACACAAGTTGGAGTTTCTAGGACACCAGAACTGCTGCAATACAGCAGAAAGATTCTGAGAACCAGCAGCCTCTGATTTCCAGATGTTTATGGTCCTCACTCATTGTATTTTGGTGCAAATCTAGTGAAGATTTCCCTGGAGTCATTCCATGAGAAGATCAACAATCCCATGCACCAGCATAGGGGAGTGGTGCAGCTACACCTTGTGTGTTCATGTGGTACCTTGAGTGTTTCCTGAGCAGCCCTGCCTGCCACTTCCTTGTTGTCCCTGTCCCTGTTGTCCCTGTCCCCATCCCTGTTGTCCCTGTCCCTGTTGTCCCTGTCCCCATCCCTGTTGTCCCTGTCCCTGTTGTCCCTGTCCCTGTCCTGGGGGAGGCAGGGCTGCTCCCTGGGGCTGTTCTGGCTGATGGATCCAAGCCCACGTTGGTGCTGCTCGTTCTGGAGCCTTGTGCTGGCTCAGCTCTGTGCTGGCCCTGCTCTGCTCTGGTGCTGTGCTGCTGCAGCTCTGGGGGGAGAGGCCAGAGGAGCACCAAGGGCACCCTCAGCCCTTCTGCTCCTGTTTAATTTGCTGCCCCAGCTCTGGGAAGGGGTGGGTGGAGAAGACAGGGAGTGGGCCTGGCTGGAATTGGCAGCAGGGTGTGGGTGTGATGTGCCATGGAAACTGTGCCTGTGTGTGCTCCCACCTCCTGCCCTGTGAGCACAGAGCCTGTGCCAGTCACCTTCCTCGAGGTGCAGGGCTGTGCCTGCCCTGGGCAGCTCCAGAATTCCTGCACAGCCAGGCTGCTCCCTGCCCAGGCCAGGGCACGGGCAGAGCAAACACAGCCCACTCCAGCAGCCTCTGTGCCCCAGCTCTGCTCCCTGTGACACCCAGGGAAGGGCTGGAGCTGTGCCAGGGCAGGGTCAGGCTGGAGAGCCGGGCAAGGTTCTTCCCCCAGAGGGTGCTGGGCACTGCCCAGGCTCCCCAGGGAATGGGCACAGCCCCGAGGCTGCCAGAGCTCCAGGGGGGTTTGGACAGCGCTGCCAGGGATGCCCAGGGTGGGACTGTTGGGGTGTCTGGGCAGGGACAGGGGTTGGACTGGATGGTCCTTGGGGGTCCCTGCCAGCTCAGGGTACTCCATGATTTTGTACTTTCCTTTTGGGCTGTTTGGAGGGTTGTCTGGCACTGATGGGGATGTGTTTGTTTGGTGTTTAGATGGATCCTGAGTATCGGGTGAAAAAGTTCTTGGCTCTTCTGAGAGAAGAAGGAACGTGAGTACTTCTATTTTCAAGCATTGTGTAAATTCTCTTTTCTGCTCAGAAATGAGCATCTCAGGGGAACCTGCAGTGGGGTGTGTCTGCTCTCATTGTTGGCCCCTCTATTTTCAGAGCTGTATCACATCAGTTCTTAGAGCAGTTTGGGAGGGGGGAGGTCCTGAAGGCTTTGGGAACCTGCATGCCTGAGTTCTCTGCTTTTCTAAATTTACCCTTGACTTTAAAGTTTCCATGAGATACTGGGCCACAATTTATCTTTCTTTAACTAAAGTAAATCAAAAGAGATTCTGCTTGAGTTAAAATCCAGCTGTTTATCTGAAATGGGGAATTTTGGTTTCTTGTGTCTCCTGTCTGAGAGAAGGATCTCCTACTCTTTCCCTGTAGGTGCCACAGGGAGTAGTTGAGCCCAGTGGGACAGTGGCATCTCCTAGAGAATGACTTTCTAATACATGTAGGGCAGTACCTGTGCTGGGGAAACTCACACCACTATCTATCCTGGCTACATGTGAGTGGGTTCCAGTGTGTGCTTGATGCTTTATACATGTGCATGATGCTTTCCTGATGGATTTGGCTTCTTTTGCAAGAGTCCCTACCCTAGACTGAAGGTGGACCAAGTGCAAGATCAACAGCTGGAAAAGTGACCAACCTGGAGAACAAACACTGGGATCTTTACTCTTCTGTGCTCAACACACTGGACAAAGTGAAATGCTCCCCCGTTCCCCAGAGCCCCGTGTGGAACCTGCATGTTTAGTGCAATACAGTATCTTTATTCTTTGTCTTGAATATTCTCATGTCACGTGGAGGTGTCTCCTAGAACACTGTGCTTCTGTCTCTGTGCAGCCAGGCTGTTTTGGGCTGGGCAGGGGGAATGTCCTGTGAGCTTTGGGGCTCACCCTCACTTGTGTCCGGCATTCCTGCGGTGGCAAGGAGATCCTGGCTTCCCATAAACCTGCCAGTCTGGTGGAGGGATACTGAAGCACTGCTCTGTCTTACCCTGGTCAGGTGAAGGCTTTCTTGTGGTGTCATCCCACCCCTCACTGAGCTCTGAGCCAGAGCCCTTGCCCACAGACAGTGCCCACAACAGTCCAGCTCCAGCAGTGCCGGGATGCTGCACCAGCTTGATTTATAGCCAGGTATTCTGGGGCCTGAGGAGACACTGCTGGCGGCTCTGGGGACTGGAAGAGGACAGGGAAGTGTTGATCAGAGTGGAGGAAATTTCCAAATCCAGTATTTAAGGCATCAAAGCTTGTTGTTAATTCAACAACAGTTGTAGAGATGCTGGTTCCAGCCTGCAGCTCCTCCTGAGTTCATGGAGTCAGCAGCTTTGGCATCCTCCAGCCTCATTGTGTCCCTTCTCCCTGCCGTGTTACCAAAGGTTGAAATTCCTCCTTAGAGACAGAGAGGAAGCCAAGCTGTGCAGGTGCACGAGGTGAGTGTTGCCATGTTTTTGCACTGAAATAAAGGAATGTATCAAACTTTGCTCCGTGGCCCTTCCCATAGTGCTGTGGCCTCAGGGAGAAGCTGTCGGTGGCTGCCTGAGGCTGCTCCCCCTGGACTCCACTCCTTCCACAGGGTTCCTGGAACATACCTCAGCGTGGTGGGGCATGAAATCAAAGCCATTTAGCAGATCTTAGTCAGTGTAGCTTCCTAAACGTGACCAGACCCACTGTAAGGGCTAGCAGTGGTACCCAGAGGGGTGTTCCCAGGGAGGGAGGGTGCCCCACGTCCTTCCAGGCCCGAGGTGGAGGTGCTGTTGTCCTCAGTGTGTGCTCACAGCAGCTGGGGTGTTTCAGGCACTCCACTCTGTTCCTCTGGCAGGGCTGTTGTGTTGTGATGCTGTTGTGAGTCCCAGTGGTGGCTGTTCCTTCTCATTTTTGTGTATGATCTTGTGAATTTATTTGTTCCTCCCTTCCCTCTGCCAGTCCGAATGACAGCAGCACACAGTAACTTATATTTCAGAGTAAATGATGTAAACCTTATTGTGTCCGTGTCCAGAGCTATATTGATGAATAAATATCTGGTTTAATTGCACATTCAATGGATTCAATAAAAAGCACAACTCCTTGTGATGACCTGGGTGCCACCTGTGTTTGGTCTTGGTGTGTGTGAGGAGCAGAGCTGCTCCCAGGCTGCTCTGCCAGAGGGGTGCTCAGTGTGTGCCTGGGCATGGCTGGGCTGAGCTTACCCCAGCCTGGAGAGCTGGCCCCTTGCAGTCCTAGAGCAGGGGGCTGAGAGGACTCTGGTCCAGCCCATTCTGGAGCTCTGTGGGCCCTGCAGTGCTGAGGAGGCCCTGTGGATGCACTGGTGTGTCTGTGTGTGTGTGTGTGTGAGGTGGGGGTATCACACACCTGGGGAGGGCTGGAAAAGCAGGCTGGGCTGCTGGGTGTGACATCCCACCCATTCCAACCTCTATTCCAACATTTCCATCCGAGGTGCTGCCTGGAGGTGGCACAAGGGAAGGGCAGCACCTGCCCACCCCCTGCCTGTTCTCCAGGGCTCTCCAGGCAGAGTGGCTGTAACGTACAATAAATAGACAATACTGCTTTCAATGTAAGGGCCAAATGCTTCACCCCTTCCTTACCCTGTTTCATCTTGAACCTTGCAGAAATGTGTCTCTGATCAGAGTTGTTGACCATAAAGTGCTGGGATGGGTTTTGAGGGGTTGGTGTGGGGTGGAGGAGGGTGTGGGGCAGATGGGCAGACAGGGAGAGCTTCACCCCTGGAGCTCTGAAGCCCAGAACCCTCCATGGGCCTGGTTCTCTGTTAGTTAGGACATGTCAGTGGTGGGGGCACTGGCAGAGACATCCTGTCCATGCACCCATGGGATGGCTTTGTGTGTAAATTGGGGATCAGGGCAGGAATGCTGAGTGATTTTATATTTTATTTTGCCCTTCAGACAGGTAGATTTGAGACCAGTGCTGTGGAAAATTGTGTGCACTTAAAGGCATTGTTAATGCAAGGGAGATGCTGCAGAAACACCCACAGAATTATTCATGGATGGGAGAAGATGTTTTTAGATGAGAAAATTTGGATCTCGGTCTGTCCAAAGCATTGGAAGGTGATTCAGTGGCAGCCTGTGAGTACAGGTGCGGAGTGTACTGAGTCTAAAGCCTCTTTTGATCCATTAATTCAATGTTCTCACTCTCCACAGCTCTGAGAGGAGGGGCAGCCAGGGGGGTCGGGCTCTGCTCCCAGGGAACAGGGACAGGAGCAGAGGGAACGGCCTCAGGCTGTGCTTAGGTTGGATATTGGGGAAATTTCTTCATGAAAATTGTCAAACCCTGGCACAGCTGCCCAGGGCAGGGAGTCCCCACCCCGGGAGGGGTTTACAGCCCTGTGGATGTGGCACTTGGGGACAGGGCCAGGGGTGGCCTTGGCAGTGCTGGGGGATGGTTGGGCTCAATCTCAGAGGGCTTTTCCAGCTCCAGCAGTTCCATGACCCTGTGCAGAGTCTCAGTTGTGCACACTGTGCCATGGCACTCCCTGAATCAAAATCTCAGCATTCAGCTATAAAACCTCTTTTGTTTGCCATCATTCCTATGACAGACACCCCTGCCCATGCTGGGGGTTGGAACTGTGTGACCCTCAAGGTCCCTTCCAACCCAAACCATTCTGGGATTCCATGATTCCATGACTCTCCCTGTCCACAAGCAGCTGGATGATGACCCACCACTCTGTAGACATTCAACAGGACCCTCAGAGCCAAACCACACAAGCTGGCAAGTGCATCTCTTTGAATTTTTACCTTCTCTTTAATGATGTACCACAAAAAATGGAAGTTGAAATATATTTTTCTCCAAATATATATATTTATATAATATATAATCTTAGTTAACTCAAGTATATACATTGTATAATAAATAATGCTTATAAAAAGAGAAATTTTCTGAATATAAAATAAAAAAAAATCGACCTCTACAACTTTATACAAAACTTTGGATACAGCAGATTGATGGAAAAAGATCTTCCATTCAGTGCTAGAATACCTGGCTACAGTAAAATAATTACAAGGCAATAAATGTTCTATTTAATATTAAATACCTTTTCTTGATTAAAAAACAAACAAACAAAAAGGGGATTTTGTTTAAAGTCGGGTACTGGGAGACTTTCCAGACACAGAATTTAATATATACTTTAAATAGATGCATATCAGAGGACGGTGTGGCTCTGGGTGGGGGAGGCTTTTGGAGCCCTCTGGGATTTTAATTTTGGGAAGTGGAAGGCTTCTCTGGGCTGGAGCTCATCCTCACGACCTGGAGCTCTGCTCTGACTGAGGGCCCTCCCTGTGCTCCCTGCGAGGGTCTCTCACCCCTTATTGCTCTGAGCAGCTCCAGGGGCTGCTCCTTCCCTGGGAGAGGAGGGAGTGGAGCAGCAGCCACAGCCCCAGTGGCCACGATGCCCTGGGAAGTCACTGGGGTGTGTTTGAATGTGGCTGTTGGTCCTGGAGCCCACCAGGACAGAGGGAATCTTTATTTGTTAATTTCCTGGGTCAGTACTCCTGGACAAGGTAATCCCAGGGAGAGGGGAGGTGGCCTGGGGAGCAGGAGAGGACAAATGCTGGTTCTTCTGCAGCGAGATGGGTCATGGGATGTGGGGGGCCCAAATCCCTGCTCATGGCCCCCTCTGTGCTTGGGGGGGACCTCTGGATGGTTCCTGATAGCTCAGGAGGTCCCATGGGAGGGGAAGGCTCTGCCTGGGATTGTGCTGTAGGACCACATCTGTCTGCTGGGAAGGCTGAGGAGGAGGCTGGGACAGATTTCCTCTCTCCCTGGAATCTCTGACATTCAGAGCTGGTGCAGCAGCTCAGCTGGCAGGTAACCTGTGCCCAGAGAGATCCCTGAGCTCCCTGTGGGATGTGAAGTCATGTTAGGCAATGCTTGGTACATTGAGAGGGTGGATGTGCCAGATCCCTCCTGGGCAGCTGCAGCCTGAGGGGGTGGCTGGGGCTGTGCTGTGTCCCAGGTAAGAGGTGGCAGCAGTGCCCTGTGCCCTGCTCTTGTCCTGGGCCAGGTGCCAGAGGCTCAGCTCAGGGCTCTGCCTTCCTGCTGTCCTCCTTGGGAGCTCATGGGAGAGAGATGTGGGGAGCAGAGAGGGCAGAGGGGAGGGGGAAGGAGAGACGTGGGCTCTGTGTGCTCAGGCAAGTTTGGTTCTCCAGCGTCACCTTGGAGCAGGAAGGGGGAGCTGGGCTGGTGTGGGGGCTCCTTTCCTCCTCCCCACCACATCTGCCAGGGCCAGGACAGGAGCAGCTGGGGGACCCCGTGTTTGCTCAGCTTTCACTGTGAAAAATCCATTTCCACCTGAGCCCCCCACGTCGGTGTCTGTAGGGGCTGGACCTGGGGCTGAGGACAGGGCTGGGAGCTTGGGCTGTGCTGTGGCAGCAGCTCTGCCTTGGGTGGCTGGGCCTCGCTGGGACTCTGCTGTCCTTGCCCTCCCTGGGCAGCCTGTCCTGTCCCTGCTGTCCCTGTTCTGTCCCTGCTGTCCCTGTTCTGTCCCTGCTGTCCCTGTTCTGTCCCTGCTGTCTCTGTGCTGTCCCTGCTGTCTCTGTCCTGTCCCAGCTCTCCCTGTCCTGTCCCAGCTCTCCACAGGCACCCAGTCCTGTCCATGCCCTCTCCAGCGAGCCTGTCCCATCCCTGCCTCCCCGGGCAGCCTGTCCTGCATGAGGGCTCAGCAGTCACACCTTGCCTGGGTGAGGTGCCCAGAGCCTTCCCCGTGCCCCGGGTGTGTGCCCTGGCCAGGGCCCTCCAGAGTTTTGTGCCGTCCTCTGCAGGGTGAGGCCGCGTGCGGGGCTGGTCACGGGGCCGGTGGACGGCCTGGCCCTGCCCTGGAGCAGCCTCCACCACTGGAGAGCCACCTGTGCTCACTTGCAGGTGTGGACGTCGTAGACCCGCGTGCACTCCTGGCAGCTGACGTAGCAGCACCAGTGGAAGATGCAGTGGCACTTCTCCTTGCGCTTCTCAGTCCGGGTGTTGTGGCCGCGCCCGCAGCACAGGAGGTCACAGCCGTCGATGCCGTGGGAGGTGACGTTGCACGTCCTGTCCCTCGTCCCAAAGGAGCCCGTCTCGGGGTTGGGCTCGCAGAAGTTGGGGGAGTTCTCGTAGTAGACCAGGTCCCGCTCCGTCGGGGGCTTGAAAAGCGCGTACTTGGCCCTGAGAGTCTCCACCCAGCCCCGGGACTCGCGGTGCTTTTCCACCACCATCTCCGAGGCGCTGTCGTATTTGTCCTTCAGGAAGTCCCCGATGGCGCGGAAGTCGGGCTGGGCCCACCAGCAGGTCTTCACCTCGCAGCTCCCCGAGAGCCCGTGGCACTTGCACTTGAGGTGCATGTGGTCCAGGATGGTCTGTGCGGGGCAAACAGGGAGTCAGCAGCAGCAGGGGAACCCGGTGCTTGCTTTCCACCGACTGCCTCTGCCACCCGGGTGTGTCTGCTCTGAGCTCAGTCTGGGAAGCCTCACCTCGAGTTCTGGGGGCACTTTTGGGCACCACAATATGAAAAAGGCATGAAGGCATTACAGGGTGTCCAAAAAAAAACCATGAGGATGGGAAGGGTCTGGAAGGGCCGTATGAGGAGTGACTGAGGGCACTTGATTTGTTCAGGTGGAGAAGACACTGAGGTCAGACCTCATCGTGGTCTTCAACATCCTCCTAAGGGGCAGCAGAGAGGAAGACACTGATCTCTTCACTCTCACGACCAGTGACAGGACCCAAGGGAACAGCTGGAGCTGTGCCAGGGAAGATTTATGCTGGAAAAGGTTCTTCCCCCAGAGGGTGCTGGGCACTGCCCAGGCTCCCCAGGGAATGGTCCCGGCCCCGAGGCTGCCAGAGCTCCAGGGACATTTGGACA
>VZRZ01007081.1:240945-301851 GCA_013398175.1 Climacteris rufus
TGCCCCCCGTGTCCCCCGTGCTCTCCGTGTCCCCTGTGCCCCCCGCATCCCCCGTGCCCCCCGTGTGCCCCGCACGGTGCCGGGGGGTGCGGGCTGCACACAAACCCCTCGCCCTGAAATTCTCCCCTGGGTCTGGGCGAGGAGCTGGGAGAATTTCCCAGAGACGAAAGGCGGGAGCGGCGTTCCCAGAACCAGGGGAGGGGCTGGCGAGGGAGGATTAGAGCCGCCTTGACAGTGCACCACTGCGACTGTCTCCCAGCCAGGCCCGTTACCTGCTGGGACACTCAATCTGCCATTGTTCCCGCGGTGTCACACTGTATTACCAGCATAATGCAGAATGTTTCCGCCGGCCAGCGTACCCACGGCACAGAGCACTGGCATTCCCCAGGAGAACCTCGTAGCAACGGGGCAATGTTCCCCTGTCCTGCCGTCACCCTCCAATCCCGCCAGCCCGGCTGGGAAATCCCTATTGATGGCGCTCCCCAGCCCCCCAGAATGGCTAAAGGGCGTGTGAATGCGGCAGCGATTTGAAACGACTGCGGCGCTGCGATGCTATCGCTCGCCCTGCCTCACAGTAGGGGAGGAAGCTTAGCTCTTTCTCATCGCTATAAGCTTATTTTTCTCTCTCCTTCTCTCCTTTCCCTCCCCCTCCCTTTAAGCTGCTGAGTTTATATCAAGACGGCCCCTGATCCCACACACCCCTGTTTAGATGCAAATGACTGCGAGTGTCATGGCTGAGAAAAGCCACGGGTTATCGTGGTGCGGGTCTGCCTTTTCACAGCTCGTGTCAGGGGCTTAGCCCGGCTCGCAGGGACCCCCGAAGGCAGCCCGGGCCCAGCTGCCTCCCCTGCAGCTGCCCCGCTCGGCTCCGGCCCGGCCGGGCTCGGGAGCATCCCCGGGAGGAGCCGCCGGCACCGCCGGGGCCGGGGGGCAGCAGCACCGGGCTGGGGAAAGCTGGAGCTTGCAAAGGCTCCTGCCCAGATCCCGGCTCCGAGCCCTCTGCTCCCCCCGGGGAGCTCTGCAGGTGCCGCTGGGGCCTTCCTGCCTCACAAGCAGCTCCTGCGGGGTGCCAGCTTTGGCCAAAATCGTGGCTTTTATCACTGACCCCGAGGGTGTTCATTGCTCCCCCCGGAGCAGAGTGGCTGCTGGGCCAGCCCTGGCTTTGGGCAGGACTTGGCTGGAAGAGCCACTGCCTTTAGATAAGGCCTGACCTTATTTTACAGGGAACAGGGAAAGGAGGGAGGGGGAAAGCAGGTTTTTCTTCCCTCCTTATCCCAGACTGCACACCTGCAGTATAAATCATCTTGGGGAATTTGCTTGTAAAAACATGATCTTACCCCACATTCGGGGGTTGGGTTTTTTTTTTTGTTTTTTTTTTTTTTTTTTTAACCCATTTTAGAAAATCAGGCATGCAAAAAAGAGAATGTAGAATCAGAGAACTACAGAGTGGTTTGGGTTGGAAGAGACCTTAATGCCCATCTAGTGCCACCCCTGCCATGGGCAGGGACACCTCCCACTGTCCCAGGCTGCTCCAAACCCTGTCCAGCCTGGCCTTGGGCACTGCCAGGGCAGGGGCAGCCACAGCTTCTCTGGGCACCCTGTGCCAGGGCCTCCCCACCCTCAGAGTGCAGAATCTCTTCCCAATATCCCATCCAACCCTGCCCTCTGGCAGTGGGAAGCCATTCCCTGTGTCCTGTCCCTCCATCCCCTGTCCCAATTCCCTCTCCAGCTCTCTTGGAGCCCCTTTAGGCACTGGAAGGGCCTCCAGGGTCTCTCCACAGCCTTTTCTTCTCCAGACTAAACACCCCCAGCTCTCCCAGCCTGTCCTTCCTTGCAGGAACATCATCAGTGGCCTTAGGAAACCAAAGTCTGGGCAGCTGCTGCAGCCAAAACCTTGTGAGTCTGAGTTTTGAGTGGGGAATGTGGAAGAACCCAGATGGGAGAGGGCAGAGCCACGGGGTTGGTGCTCAGCAGCTCCCAAATGGGAGCACAGGAGGGCCCTGGGGTTTCCCTGAGCTGTCTTTGCAGTTTGTTGCCCTGCCAGGGCCTGTAGGAGGAGAGGATAGAGCTGTAGGTGACACTGGGAAGAGAAGTGACCTGGGAATGGGATGGGAGGCTGTGGGAAGGCCTGGAGGTGGGAATCCCCTGGGTGTCTCAGGGAGGGAAGGCCTGTGCTCCTGCACTGCCAGCAGAGCTCAAAGCCTGGATGGTGCCCCAGGAGGAGCAGCCCAGGAAGGCCTGGACACGTGTGCCATGGAGAGGGTGCTCAGCAAACCCTCCCACGCTGCTCTGCTCTTAGGGAAGCCACCATGATTAACATCTTTGCAGCTCCTCTAAAATGAAGTGATCCTCACTTCCTTTTCAGGCTGTGTTAGAAATGATTTTCAGTGCTACAGTAGTGAGAACTGCGCCTTTGAAGCTTTTCCAAAATAGTCTCAATCTACCTGAGGGAGCAGCAGCTGAGATTAGTCCAGGTTACTGCTGAGGGTGATTTCATCCAGGTGTTTGTCCCAGGTGAAACCCTGGCCCTTTGCTGGCCACAAGCAGCCTGAGCTGCAGCAGGGATGGGCTGGGTTGGGTTTGAGGGGCTGCACCCCTGAGTGTGCTGGAAATCAGAACAAAGGGAATGTGGCAGTGGCTGCCACGGAGGCCCCGGGTTCCAGATTATGGGCTCAAAATTCTTGATTTGAGGACCACCTAAAGGGCTCCAGGAGACCTGGAGACGGACTTGGGATAAGGGATGGAGTGACAGGACACAGGGAATGGCTCCCACTGCCAGAGGGCAGGGTCAGATGGGATATTGGGAAGGAATTGTTCCCTGGGAGGGTGGGCAGGCCCTGGCACAGGGTGCCCAGAGAAGCTGTGGCTGCCCCTGGATCCCGGGAAGTGTCCAAGGCCAGGTTGGACGGGGCTTGGAGCAGCCTGGGACAGGGGGAGGTGTCCCTGCCATGGCAGGGGTGGCACTGGGTGAGACTTAAGGTCCCTTCCAGCCAAACTCTTCTATGACTCTTGTTGCTGCATCCCAGGAAGATGCTGAGTTGGATAAGATGATATTTAAAGGTCCCTTCCAACCCCCACTGTTCCATGATTCTCTGAAGGCCCAGGAGTGTCCAGGAACCCCTGGCAGTGAGGAGCAGAGCTGGTCCCAGACTCAGCACAGCTCCCAGGATCTCACTTTTATCACCAATGTTATCTCTTCCCTCAGCTGAGGAAGCCATGGCTGGAAAGGTTCTGGTTTCCCCTGTGACTTGTGGTGCTGCAGACTGGGAATCTCCGAGGTTCATTTACTCATTGCCATACGAGTGACACGAGCCCCATCCTGTCCCTGCTCATTAATTTTTAAGGCAGCAGGGAAAAGACACGAGCACAGCTCAAAAATGGGAATAATACCCACGATCAGATGGGTTGGGCTTTGATGTGTCCTGCTTTGCAGATGATGCTGTTTATTTTTAACTGCTCCACTTACAGGTTAGTGAGACACCGGGATAAATTCCCTTTGGGAGCCTGGCAGGGCTGTCTGGAGATGTGTCAGACTGGGACTGGGGAAGCTGCAGGACCAACGTGCTCACTCGTTTTTCTCCATCTGTCAGAAGAGTTTCAGAACTCTGGGTGATATTTTACCTTGTCAGCTCGGGGTGTGTGGAGATGCTGAGGCAAGTCCACACATGAGGCTTTGCTCGAGTCCCTACAGCCGAAAGAATCTTTAAATATTCTTCATAAATTCAAAGTTCAGCTTGCTCATTACAGGGAGGATGGTTCAAATCCAATCTTTAAGTGCTTTCATGCTGACAGAAATGGTGGTGAGAGATTTTCAGTGTCTCAGTGCTGGAGCAGTTCTTTCATAACGTGTTTAGAATTCGTATGACTGTCTTTTAATGATAGTTTTAAAGAAAATTAAAACTTTCTGATCTATTAAGTGCTGAAATTTAGGACAGGCTTTTATTAGGCAGCAAATTAGAGTGTGTTGAGCTTTGCTGACAAGTTATTTGGTAGTAAATACAGCAGTTACCCCAAAATACACCCTGGCAGAAGAGAGGGGAAATGAATCCCATGGTCCCTATTAGTGCTCTAATAAGATTTTACAATCCTGGCTCCTGCAAAGAATCCCACGTTAACACAAAGGAATAATTTTCACTGAAATATCCAACTGACATCTCAGGGAACTGAAACAGTACCTACCCTCACAGGGAGGCTGGAGCTTGGAAAAAGCTATCATGAGCTGTTCCTCTGCAGAATATTGTGGCTTTGTAAGAAAGATTCACCAGAACTCTTGTACTCCCCAGGAGACTGTTGGGAAATAGTCAATATCCTGCTCTCACCCCAATTTCCCCAGTTTCTTCAAGTCTGTACTATAATATTCTCATTTCCAAAGTATCACTGAAAAGAGTAATTTCTGTTCAATAAAGAGACTTTTGGGCTGCAGGGACCCAGTGGTGTCAACACCCAGGAGGATGAGGGGGAAATGGTTTTGGTTGTGCTTATGAAGCTTAGAAAACCAAGATGTTACTTGTGGATGTCCCTTGTGCTAGAGGTGGCACAGAGTGAACAGAATCCATGGGGCAGGATGGAGAAACTGGGGATTGCTATCCACTGGGAGTTTTTAATCCAGCACTTGGTTCAGTTTCATGGGAATGGCTTTAATCTGGGGCCTTGGTTTGCTAATGGGACATCTGGGATGTGGGACAGGTTATCATGGAGCTGTGTCAGGGCAGGGTCAGGCTGGAGATCAGGGCAAGGCTCTTCCCCCAGAGGGTGCTGGGCACTGCCCAGGCTCCCCAGGGAATGGTCCCGGCCCCGAGGCTGCCAGAGCTCCAGGGGGGTTTGGACAGCGCTGCCAGGGATGCCCAGGGTGGGGTTGTTGGGTGTCTGGGCAGGGACAGGGGCTGCACTGGGTGATCCTCGGGGGTCCCTTCCCACTCAGGGAATTTTGTGATTCTATGATTTGCCCCCAAAATCCTTCAGCAGCTCCTCCCAGGGTGTCTTGGGGCCCTTTCTCACTTTTTCCAGTGTAATGCTCCATGATCTCCCTGGGAATGCCAGCTTATGGTGCCACATCAACATTCCAGTGTTCCTGATCTGTGCCAGTGGGTCTGGAAAGGTGGCTTTTCAGGAGCAGGGGATGAAGAGGAGTTTGGAAAGAGGAGAGGAAAAATGGACTTAACCCTCTCTCTTTGTTCCCTGCTGTTTTGGGCTCATCTGTGAAAAGATTCACTGAAATCCCAGCTAAGCCTGATCAGGACCATGGATTTCAACCATGGTTCCTCACTGGTGGGGAAACCTGAGCCCAGAGACCTGCTGGGGTGGGCAGTGTGTGCTCCAGTGGCCCTGCCTGGATCCCAAGGAACTCAACCACATCCCCTCTCCTTGGCTTTTCCCCTGGGACTGCTGGACCCTCTTGTTTGGAATTGCTGCATGCCCTGGACAGGGAGAGGGAGCCCATGATTCCAGAACACGTGAGTGTTTCTGGGGCTAATCCTTCCCCTTCCTGTACTTTACATCCTCCCTGGCCCTTCTGAGCTCCTGGGGTGGGAAGTGACCCTTCCCTCGTTACCCCTTCCCATGGAACACACCCAAAACCGGAAAAAAAGAAACCGGAGAAATTAGGGCTGAAAGCTGGGACATCAACCCCTTTCCCTGACGTGTTCCCAGCAGGACAGTCCTGGTGCATCCCAGAGCCCCGTGGAGCTGTGCCAGCCCTGCCCAGCCCTGCCCAGCCTGGCCCAGAGCCCCCCGAGCCCCCAGCCCCGCTCACCTTTGTCCAGGACGGGCCCGAAGATGGCCAGGCTGTCGTCGATGGTGGTGCAGTTCCAGCGGCGGCCCCGGAACTGGTGCTGGCACTCCTGGATGCCCAGCTTGACCCCCTCGGCCACGCTGGGCATGATCTCGATGTAGTTGCGGCAGAAGCGGAGCTGCTTGGGGACGAGGCCGGGGATGGAGCCGCAGAGGATGGGCTGGGACCCCAGGGAGCTGTACTGCTGCCCCAGGGCGAGGGACCTGTGGGGCACAGGGCACGGGTCAGGGCTGGGGAACTGTTGCCTTACTTTTGCTGTTAAAAATAGCTAGTTTCATACTAGCTAGTTCTCAAGGTTATTGTTCTGTAAACATAGCCATGTTATTGTAGAATTATCTTGTTATTGCATTCCTTTCCCATGGACACAGACCCTTGATGGACATTTTCTTTGACCACTGTAATTGAAGGAGGAAGTACTGATTTCCTCCAATGACTGCTAATTTCTAAAAGGGTATTTAAGAATAAAGAAGGTGGGTCTTGCCCCCTTCCTTCCTTCCCTTCCTTCCTTTCCTCTGAACCTGAACACAGCTGTCTCTGGCTCTTTCTTTCTGCGTCTCCAGCATTCCAGCTGTGATAAGGAACAGCTGCCACTACAGTCCTGGTGCCACTGACAACCCCAACCCTGTCCCCCACCATCCCCAGGGGGAATTGATAAACCAACAGGCCAGGGGGACACTACCGAAAAGCAGGGAATTCCTAAGAAAACGAGAGAATTTCTGCTGATGATGCTGGTGTGGGAAGGCCTTTCACACCTGGGGACACCCCGTGGGCACAGAGGGAGGGACTCAGCTCTGCATGGAGCAACTGGAGCCAGTCCAGGTGCTCCAAAGTACCTGAGACCTCTCCGAGGAGGGGAGGATCTGACAGGACCTGCAGGGGCTGGATCTGGGGGAGCAACACCTGGAGCCTGGGGAATACCCTGGGACCTCTCAGCTGTCAGGAGCACTGATGTGAGAGGTTCTGAACAGTGGCCAAGTGGAAAGTGTCCTGTCCAAGGCTGATCACAGCAGAGGGATCAGCATTCCTGGAGAGGGGCTGCTCTGGGCTCAGGGGTGGCAGTGCCACTGTCCCAAGCTCTGGATGCCTGTGCAGGTGGCCCTGGCAGGGACTGAGCCACCACAGTGCCACCTGGATGGACACCAGGCTCAAGGAGCAGCTGTGGTGCTGGGGAAGGTGCTGGAAGACAGATTGGACAGGATCCCTTCTACTGCTCCAAGCACCTGCCAAAGGCCAAGCACTAAATAGTGGGAATAGTGCATCAAATTGCTTCTCTGGCCAGAAACTGGCATGGAAGGGTGAAGACACAGAGCTTGAAGAAGAACTGAGACCCCTGGTATTGCACAGGAACAGGGCCAGCCTGCTCAGGCTCCAGCCCAGCCAGAGGTGTCCCTGCAGGCTCAGGGGGGTGTGAGCAGCAGTTCTGTGCCAGAGGGACCATCACAGACTCACAGCAGAGCCCGCACAGTGCACGAACCTCTGTGGGCAACATTAAAGGGTTTTGACTCTGTGTGTCCTCAGAGCCAGGGTGGGATTGTTGGGGTGTCCTGAGCAGGGCCAGGAGGTGGCCTGGATCATCCTTGTTGGGTCCCTTCCAGGATCCATCTCAGGACAGACCTTTAATTTTATTTCTCTTGTGCTGAGGGTTCACATGCAGACACAGGAGTTGAGGTGAGGCCCCAGCAGTGCTGGGCAGAGGGGAAGGATCTCCTCTCTGCCCCTTGTTCCTTGGGCAGCCCTGGTGACTCTCTGTGCTGCAGTGTCCCATGGCTGCCCCACAGGCAGATTTTGGTTCACCAGCACCCCCAGGTCTTGCTCTGCACCCCTTGCAGCTTCTGGGCCCCCAGCCTTTACAGGTGCATGGGGTTCTTCCCAGGTTGTTTTCCCCCAGGTCCCTTGGTTGGAGCTCATCTGCCCCTTGAAGCCCCTTCACACAGCAGCTCAACCATCTCTGGTATCAACCACTTCTGCCCCTGCATTTGTGTTTCTTCTCCAAGCACCTGCCCACAGCTGGGGACTCTCTAAATGAATAAATTGTTGGAGTCCTTGATTAATCCAGGTTGGGAGGGCCCTCAGGGGGGTTTAGCCCAAGCTCCTGCCCAGAGCAGGGCCAGTTTCCAGGTTACATTTGGGTTTCAGGGCCTTGTCCTTCTACAATTTGAACAGGTCCAAGGACAGAGATGCCATCGCTCTGTGGGACACCTGGGTGTCTGTCCTTGTCCAGAGCTGCTCCTCCAGGCTGGAGTCTCTGCCTGAACACTGAACTGGCACCAGATGGTTCACTTAATTGCACACTAATGATTTTGAGGATGCAAAGGAGTCCCAGGGTACCTGCTCAGGAGAGACGTCCCTGCTGGAGATTCTGAATGAGAAGACCTGACTCCCACCCCTGCCCCGGGCTGTCTTCTGCCACAGTTCCTGCTCCCTGCTCCTCCTGCCCCTCTCTGCCCCCTTGCCCAGCACTGGGGCAGCTGCCTGAGGCCTCATGCAGTGTCTGGGCTCCACATCTGCCACCCTTGGGTGGGACACACGGAGGAGGGACAGCCAGGCAGCAGCACAATGGGCAGTGCACTGGATGGGCTCCCAGAGCTGCTGTGTGCCCCCAGCTCCTCCCAGAGCCATGGGATAGGGGCTCAGCGCTGCTGGGACGACTGGTGGGCTCCAAGGAACAGACTCTGCCCCGGGGAATGCACTGAACGGGCAGGAGAACCTGATGCACTTGGGTTTTCCCTTCCAACCCCACCAACCTGTGGTTTCTGATCCCCCCACACCCTCACTCTCACAGACACCTCTGGGAGGGGCAGCACGTTTTCCCCAGGCTGTGCTGCAGCAGTTTCTGGAGGTTGGGCCCATGTGCTGGCCGAGCTCCTCAGCTGGGCACACGGGCAGGTGGATCCAGCTGCAGCTCCCTGGTGTAAAACCCAGCCCGGATCTTTCCCTCCCCTGGAGCCTGCAGAAAGCAGCAGTGACCTCAGAGAGAGCTGGGATGTCCCATGAAGTTCTGGGGAACTCCTGGGAGGGCCCTTCCTCACCTTCAACCCCAGACTCCAATGCCTTCTTGAAGCTCCGGATCCATCTCAGGACAGAGTTCCCTGCTGGGGAGGCCCAGCTGGAGAGGAGCAGTTTTGCTCCATCTGCTGAGGAGTTGTGCTCTGTTGGGCAGGGCAGGGGCTGCTCTGGGTGCACACACCCAACTGCTGGACTTGCTGACCCCATGGAGGAATCCATCTGCTTCCAATGCCTGATCCAAGCTTTCCCCTCTTTCCCTTTTCCTCCTCTTTTGCAAGGTTTCCACCATTCCCAGGTGTCTGCTCTGAGTTTTCCTGGCTGGTTCTCACTGACAGCACCTTCTCTCCAGCCATCAGCTCATTTTAATTTTTGTTCTGATGTCAGTGAACCTGTGATTTCCCCACTGCAACTCAGACAGATAAAATTCACCTTGTCCCTCTTGTCTCATCATCCAGATCTCCCCAGGAATGGTGGGAAGGCACAGGGGGCAGGAGCTGGGGCTGAGGGGTCTTGTGGGCCAGTGCTTTCCCTATAGGGTGGCTGAAATGTGAAGATGAAACAGAACCTCGTTGAAATCCAGCTCTGGTATCCCAGGGGTGCATCTTGGCTCTAATACAAGATGTTAAATCTAAAATCTGAATCATAGGAGTTAAATCTGAATCACAGGAGTTAAATCTAAAACACAAGAGGTAAATCTAAAGCACAGGAGGTCAAGGGGATGAAGGAAACACACAAAGGAGAGGAAGCCTCACGGTGAATTTGAGAGAGATGGAGGACAAGGACAATTTTTGAAGCACAAACACAACTCCAAGGCTGGCACCTGCAGGAGTGACAGACCCCACACTTCCCTGTCTTGCTCTCAGTGCTCTCAGTGTCCCCCCCAGAAGCCTGAGCCCACACTGGGCTCCCATCCCATCAAGGGAAACCCTCAGTCTGTACCCCCTGTCCTGCCCCAAGGCTGCCAGACCCATTTTCCCAGCACCAACACCCAGCCCCATCACTTGGCACACCCAGGGGCAGGGCCCAGAAGGGCCAGGCTGGGAGAGCCTTTCCCTGCAGCCTGGCCCTGTGTGAGGTGATCACTTGGTGATCTCCCAGGTCTCTGCCAGCCTGGTTTATTCTGTGATTCAGAGAGGGGAGGGATGTGCACAGCAAGGTTGGCTTTGTGTGTGTGTGGGGAGCACAGGGCACGGCACGAGGAGCAGGAAATCCCTTTGCTCTTCCTCTGCTTAATCCCTGAAGTGTTCCAGGAGTCCCAACACTGCCAGGCCAGGGACTCCCTTTGCTCCCCGAGATGGTGCCAGACACAGCAGGGACAGACAGACACAGCAGGGACAGACAGACACAGCAGGGACAGACAAACACACAGATCCAGCAGTTTCCAGTTCCTCTGTGGCTCCCACTGGTCTGGGCTGAGCTCTCGAAGTGCTGGGGGTAAATGGCCTTGTGCAGATGCTCATTCTGCAGCTGCTGGTGGGTGAATCCTGTCACCCTTGGAGAGGTGCCTGGAGTGCCCCAGTGCCTCAGGGGGAAGGTGCTGTGCCCACACAGCCTCAGCCTCCCTGCAGAGCTGGCCAGGAACTCACCCTCCCTTTGCTTGGAAAGACCTCTGGTGTCCAGAGAGATCAGACCCAGCAGTGTTTGGAAATTGGAGGCTTTGGCCAGATCAGAGCCTGAACGCAGGCAGAGCTGTATTTAGGACAGGTTTCCTGCCAGGGAGTTCCAAAGCTGCTGGGACGTTGCTTCTGCCCTCCCTGAAGCTGCACTGCTCAGGAGTGGGCTCAGCCTCAGGCTGCTCACCCAGCTGGGGTTGCCAGGCAAGGACAAACCCTGAGCTGCTCCTTGTGGATCAGGGGCTCCAGAACCTCCCTGGGGGTGAAGATGTTTGTCCATCCTCTGCTCCCTGTGCAGGCCGTGGGGAGGGCTGGCCCCTGGGTTTGCTCACTTGTGCTTCACCTTCCAGTTTCACGGTAACCAAACAAGTCAAGGGCTGTGAGGGGACCCATTTCCTGGGGAACAATCTGGTGGGGTCACCCCTTTGTCTTTCTTTTGCAATGCCATAAATCTGTTGCTGCCTGTGATGAACCCTGGGAGCCCTGGGAGTCCTGGAGATGGACAGGAATTTGCTCAGCCCTGGTCAATGGTGACATTTGTGTTTGCAGTGTGCTCCAGCCTTCAGTGACTGATGTGGGGCAGCACCTGAGCTCAGCTTTGTACCAGACATGCTGCAGCTTTGTACTGGACATGCAGGGGAAACCTTGCTGGGATGTGCTGCTCTGGGAGCCTTTCCTGGCTCTGAACTCAGCAGCTGGAAGCAGACGAATTTGAAGAACTTTTTTTCCCTCCCCAGATCAGGACAGCCCCAGCCCCGTGGCAGGAGAGCTCTGGGCTGTCAGGCTCTGCCACATCTGGTGCCAGGGAGCTCTCCCTGCACTGCAGCTCCCCCTTGCCCCTCCTGAGCATCTCTGACATAAATGCAGACAAGCTACAGGGATCCTGGACACCACTGTGTCCTTTGCCTTGACAAAATTTTAGAATGATTTTCCATTTTCCTCGCTGGAGCCCCCAGCACACCTGGAGATCCACAGGGGCTGTGAGCATTGCACAGAGGATGCTGCTGGTCCTGGTGGCTCCTGCTCCTCCTAAATGCCTCGAGAGCCATGGCCAGCAACACTCCTCAAGGGCTCCCAGGAACCCCAATGAAGCTCTTTGAAGCCCTGATCACAGAACCCCAGAATGGTTTGGGTGGGAAGGGATTTAAAGCCCATCCAGTGCCACCCCTGCCCTGGGCAGGGACACCTCCCACTGCCCCAGGCTGCTCCAAGCCCTGTCCAACCTGGCCTTGGGCACTGCCAGGGATGGGGCAGCTGCTCTGGACAGGAGGTGTTTCCTCCCACAGCAGCTCAGGTCCTGCAGCACAAAGTTTCCAGGCAAACCCTGTCCTGCTCGTGCCCTCTAACACCGAGTCAATGCCTCAGACTGATCCCTGAGGTTCTTACAAAGCACTGGGAAAGCTGGGAACCAGCAGGAAAAAAACAGTTCACAGCTGGGGTCTTGTTTGCCACCTGTGCCTTGGGGAAAACCTGTCTCTGCTGGAGGGGGTTTTATTGTGCAGTTTTGAGACATATTTGGTGTTTTCCAGTTCTGGTCAATGTTTCTGCTTCAAGCAGTGGCACTGGTGCATCCTGCTGGCAGTGCTGGCCCAGGGACACACTGTGGGAGCAGCAATTTCCATGCTGGCTCTTTCTCCCTATCACACCTGGTGTAATATTCACCTATTTTAATTCTGGTACTGTGCTGACTGCAGCCCTTTGTGAGCAGGGTCACACAGAATTCTTGGGTTTGTCTGAAGATCAAGAGCAGCAGCAGGAAAATTTCTGCAAGTCAAAGCATGCAATGGATGTGCACATCTGAGTGGAGAAATGTCAGGTCTTGACTGAGTGTGGAGAACAGACAAAACATGACAGAATTTCAGTGAGCAGCATTGCAGTGTGAGAGGAAATCAGCTTTTCACTCTGGAATCACCCTCTGAACATGTCTGGAGGTTTGAGCTTTTCCATAGAGGGGGCACTTTTGTCCCTGGTCACCACAGACTCCCCACCCAGCTCTGCAGTCCTCGGGGTCAATAAATTAGACAGGAATTTCATTTTTAGAAAGGAGGTTCAGCTGCCTGAGCACCAGAGGCTGATGCCCCAGCCAAGTCCCACAGGAATGGGAAGTGGGGTTTCAGTGTTTGGCTGCCCTGGAAAGTCTCCATAGATTTTACGCTCTGGTGTGATGTGAGCCCTTGAACTAGAGAGCTCCTTTTCTTGTTGGTGTGTTTGGAAATGACCTCGTTAATTGTGTGTGTGAACTGTGGGATCTGCACAGCACGCAGCACCCACAAGGCCAGAGCCTGTCCAAGGAAAACTCTCCCTTAATGCAGCCACACCCAAGGGCCACAATCCTTTTACACCCTTCACAAAGGCAAAAATCCATCTAGAAATCCCAAACCTGGGGCTGCTTGGAAATGCTTCAATCACCACTCTGAGAGCTCTTGCAGGGGGACAGCTCAGGGGATTTAATTTCCTCTGGGTCCTGGGTGATTTGTGTTTGTTGTCCGTGCTCACAGTGCTGCCTCTGCAGTGCCACAGGGAGCCTTTCCAGCAGTGGGGCAGTGCCCCTGGGAGGATCCTGCCAGGATCAGGGATGTTTGACTTGTGTTGTTCAGGGCACACAGCAGCAGCTGCTCAGAAATTTGGCAGCCTTGCTCCATTTGCAGAGAAGTGTTGGTTGTTTCCAGAGGGAAACAAGGAGGTTGATGAGGTGATGCTCTGATCAGAACACAAGGGTTGGACATTTGTGCCCTGCCCACGGTCCCACAGGGAGGGAGAGGTGCCTTTGATGCACCTCCAGTGCTCTTATTCTGAGGTACCAGAGTGATGGTGGCCCAGGTGTTGCCATAAAATGAGTATCACAAAGAAATGCTGAAGAGAGGCAGCTCTGGAGCTGAGGAATTAGAGGAAGAGGCTGGAGCTGTTTTATTTTAGCCTCCAATCAACTCTGATGTTGGAATAGCTACTGAAACACACCCCAGGCTACATCTGCATGAAGTCAAATGAAAAGCCCCACATCTGCACACAGGGACAATTTTTTAGTAACAACAAGATGGTTTTCTTGCTGGTGGGATCCCAAATCTCTGCCTGTTCTTGGGGGGATGATCTCTGTCCCTGTGACCTGGGCCCACCTGTCCTGCAGGTACAGAGGCAGCAAAGCCCAGCAAAGCCACCCTGGCAGGGGATGGAGCATGGCCAGAGCAAGCCCTGGTGAGGGGCACTGGCTCAGGGGCCTCTCCAGGTGGGGCAGTCAGGCCTGTGTCCCTCAGGGAGGAATTTTGAGCAGCTCTCTGTGGATCCCACAGCACCTGAGTGAGTTGATGCTGCAGTTGGCAGCAGCTGATCCACTCTGGGCTCTCCTGGACTTGCTGTGAGTGCTTCCCAGGCTCCCCATCCACTCCGTGGCCTGATTTTAGTGAAATATCTTCTGCCAGAGGTGGAGGGATTGGGTGCTGCTAAAGCTGAAGATTTGTCAGTGATTTGTCACCTGCTGATGCTCAGTGGGAAGCTGGAGCTGGGACAGCCTGGGCTGCAGGACAGCAGCTCAGGCTCTGGGATCTGTTGGTAGGGACAGAGGGGGACAAACTCACTCCTCAGTCTGGTCTGGGTGATAGGAGTGACCACCACACCTTGGGAAGGGAAGCCTTGTGCAGAGGATGGAAAGGGTGGTTGTGAGCAGTGCTGGTATCACAAAAGTTGCCTCAAGGTCGCCTGAGACTGGCAGGGTAAACAGATAAGAGGAGATCAGGACTGGGCAGGCAGCAGAGAGCTGGATGTGGGATCCCTTGGATCAGCCCCTCGGAGTTCCCGGCTGGAGGGGCTGCAGGTCAGGCTCACCACAGAGGTGCCAAGGCAGGACAGGCAGATTGCTCTGCCCTGCTGAGCTGGGGGATCTGCAGCTGCCAGCAGAGGAGTGTGGCCTTCTGGAAAGCCCTCCCTAAACTGCTCAGATCTGCTGGAAAAATCAAGGAGTGAGGGCGTTCCAAAGGCCCTGAGCTGGAAGAGCTGGGTGGAGATCGCAGCCCCACGGCTCCGTCACTGGCCAGGCCACCTCAGGGAGCAGAGACCAACTTCCCTGAGGGCCCCGAGGTGAGGATCCCCCTCCCCGTTCCCTGGGGGCTCTACAAGCCCTTCCCAGGTGGTGTCTGGGCACTGGCTCAGGGTGGTGAGGCCGGCAGAGATGCTGTGGGGAGATGATGGGACAGCGAGGGGAGGGGTGGAGGGATGGATGGAGGGATGGAGAGAGGGATGGAGAGAGGGATGGATGGAGGGAGGAATGGAGGGATGGAGGGATGAAGAGAGGCATGGATGGAGGGAGGGATGGAAGGAGGCATGGAGAGAGGGATGGAGGGAGGGATGGAAGGATGGATGGAGGGATGCGATGGAGGGAGGGATGGATGGAGGGATGGCAGGGATGGATGGAGGGATGGAGGGATGGAGGGATGGCAGGGATGGATGGAGGGATGGAGAGAGGGATGGAGAGAGGGATGGAGGGATGGATGGAGGGATGGCAGGGAGGCAGGAAGGGGCTCTCCCTGTAGACAGGCTGGCAGGGAATGGATTACTGACACTCTGAGTGTTTCATCCCAGGGAGACATGAATGGGAAGCAGGTTAAAGGAAGCAGTGATACAGCAAAAAGGGAAAACTGGAACAGGGAAAAGCCAGGGTGAGGCTCACAGAGCATCAAGGGGAGTGTTGGGAGGAGGCTGCCCTGCTCAGTGTGAGTGTTTACACTCAGGGAATAGTGACCATCATTTTAGGTATTTCTCATTCTGCAATATCAATCATTAAATCGCCAAAGGACACCCAGTAACATCAGATCATCCTCCTAAAGAGGAGCATCCTGCTTGTGCTTTGTCTTCTTCCTTCACTCTAAAAAAAGTCAGTATTGTCAGTGGGATGGGCTTTCCCTGATTCCCTTGAAGAAGTGCACCAAAATCCTTCAAGTTTAGTGAAGCTCAGGAGCAAACACAGGCACAGGGGAGAGGCAGCACTCAAACCCCAAGCGTTTGTTCAGGGCTTGTGTTACCTGTGGTTTCTTAACTGCAAGAAGGAGTTACACTTGGGTGGTGGGGGAAGCTTCTTCTGTGTCTAAAGCCCAAATCTAAACATTCAGTCTCCCAGTGACCTACCCAATAATCAGTGGCACCTTTCCCATCTCCCGAGAGCTGAGGCCTGAGTGCTGCTGGCAATCACTGCTGCTCACATGGAAGGTGCTAAACCCCCAAATCCCTCTGCTGACTGAGTGCCCTGGGCAGGCACAGGGAGCTCCACCAGCACCAGGCTGAGCCCCAGGATCCTCCTGCACATTTGGGTTGGGATGGGCACAGGGCACGTGAGAGGGGCCTGGCTGAGTCCCAGCCCTGCCCAGGACGTGCAAACAAGGAGATGTCCCAGGGATGGTAATTCTGGGGCAGGGCCATCTCCTTCCAAAGCTGCTTCCAAGCATGAGGGCTTTGGGAACCAGGGCTTTTCCCCATGCAACGCTGGTCTGCTGTCCCTGAGAGGTGAAGGTCCTTGTTCACACCTTCCATAGGAAGAACTGATTTACTGCCCCTCCAAAAGCTCCATCGAGATCACCCCCAAATCTGGGAGTGACCCTTGGCAAGCTCTGGCCTGTGTGACTCCTGGGTTTGGGGAACCATTGCCCTGGGGCTGCCTGGAACAGAGGGTGCTGTGGGAATCCCTGTGCTCTGAAACAGGCATGGACTCCTCAGAGCTCCCCTGGCATCCCCTGTGCCGGGGTCTGGAGCAGGCAGTGCCAAATCCATCTGAGCAGAGGGAGGCTGAGCCCTCCCTCAAAGGCTCAGGGAGTTCTGGGCTTCGGAGGAAGAGCAAATGCAGAACAGAAGATGAAGGTGTGCAGCTGCAGGGGGTGTTTTCATCACTATGGAGAAAATTATTCCACTCTCCCAGGGTCAAACCCCTCATTTTCTGATGAAAAACCCCTGCTCTTTCTGGTCGGCCTTGCATTCCTGCCCCACAGGAATCCAAACCCATCAGCTTTCCACACCAGTGTGGTACTGCCCAAGAACTCTGTGCCCCCCTGCCCCTGGCTGTGCTGAGCCAGGCCCAGTGCAGCTTCTCCACTGTCACCAACGAGGTCTTTCCTGCCCCACACAGGGCCTTGCCCCATTAATGGGTTTTTTAATACTTTGATTAAACTATGGGAATTTTTTGGGGTCTCACTTCTTTTCTATCAGAGCTTCACAGCTCCTGTGAGTGAATGGGCTGAATGTGCTGAGTTTGAACCCAAATCAGTTTGAACCCTCTCAGCATCAACTCACTGGGCCGGGTCAGTGTGGGGTCAGCATGTCCAGGGAAGTCTTTGTGTTGCTGGCACCAGATTGGGAATGCTGGATCCAGTGTTAAGTCCTCTGGTGAGCAGGGATGTGTAGAAAGGGGACAATGTCCAAGAGATGGGACCTTGTGCTCGAGGGTTGGGAGGCTGAGGTGTTCCAGGAGAGGAGAAGGAGGGGCTGGGCTGGCTCAGAGGGCAATTGGAAATCAGGAAAATTGTCTGAGGGGGTCTCACAAGAGCCCACAACCACTTGTGGGGCAGGTACAGCTGTGGTGGAGCCAAACTCTTCCCAGTGGTGCCAGATGATGAGGGAAGGCAGCTGGAAGTGCAGCCTGGAAGTTTAGGCTGGGCATTAGGAAAAATTCCCTTTGCAGGTGCCCAGCAAAGCAGGGGGGCCTCATCCATGGGGTTCAGGTTGGACACAGCCCCTGCTGTCCTGGGATGGTGCTGGGGGTGTCTGTGCTCCAGGGGAGTCGGACTACAGACCCTAAGGATCCCTTCCCACCAGCACTGCTGTGACTGCAGAGCAGGCTCTGATCTTGGGGAAGGAGGGGCAGGAGGAACACAGGACACAGCCTGGCCCTGAGGAGGAGGATGATGGGAGAAGGGTGAAGGCTGCAGTCCCTGTCCCTCAGCAGAGACAGACACGAGCTGGTGGATAACTCTGAAATAATCCCAGCATGATCGTGCTTGGGGTCAGCACCTGCCTGTGCCCTGTTCACTGCCAGGGCAAAGGAGAAAACAGCCCCAGGGTCACACACTGAAGGAGCTGCTGCTGTTGGACACTGAGAATTCCCCCTCTGGCTGTTTGCAGTGATGGTTCACACCATGTGTGCCCTGATGGGCTGGAGCTGGCCCTGGCACCTGTGGGAGGGATCCTCCTTCAGACAGGACCATGGAAGATCCACCCCCAGCTCTGAAATGCTCAGATGGTTCTGTTCACTGTGGCTGAATGGCAGTGATACCATTTGAGTGCTGCTGGGTCTGCCTGGCAGGGACAGGGAGGTCTGTGGCCCTGGGAGGGGTCAGTGCCTTGCAGGGGGTGCTGCCAGAAGAGTTTGAATTCCTCAATGTGTAAGATTTTAGGGAAATGCAAATATTGCCAGTGCCAGCAGGTGCAGACCAAGACCAGAAGAGTCTTTGTCAGGTGCAGGTTCATGTGGGTGGTGAAATGGCTGCAAGGACATGTTGGGTGCCTCAGGGTTTCAGAGAACTCTGATTTCTGCAGCTTTCCTCCTAAGCTGAACTGATGGCACCTCCTGTCCTCCCTGTCACTGGGACCAGATTCACTTCTCCACTTTAAACTCTGCTGCAGCCCAGAGTAACTTCCTGAGTCACTGGTGGGGAGAAGGAGGCACTGAGGGGGCTGAGTTAATCTGCTCCACATTGGGTTATTGTAGAGGAGAGGTGTCACACTCCAGAAAAGCTCCTCTGGCCCCACAGAGAAATAGGGAAGGACTCTCAGATTAGCTCAGCTGAACCTGCCCTTGAGTCCTGGACAGTGCAGTGCACATGAGCCTTCCTGGGTGAAGGAGGAGCAAGGACAGACCCCCAGAAGGTTTGTGGTGAGATTTTTGCCACATTAATTGAAATAAATCCTGTTGTTCTATTCCACGTTTTTCCTGCCTCCTTTTGCTCTGTAGACACGGCATGAGCTGCTCTCCTGTGTGTGAATTTACCACCCATCACCCACATCTCTGCTGCCACTATTTTGCAGTTTTATAGTGCAGGTTGTAGCTGGGCTGCAATAAATGAAAATAAAACAGTGTGTGTCACCTGCCTGCCTGGCCTGCACAAGGCCCAGGTGTTCCCCTGCCACTGACTCTGGGTTTGGGGTTGCTGAGTCAGTGCTGTGAGGATTTGGGAAGTCAAAGGGATTTTTGCTTTGATCAAAGTTGATCACAGAACCACAGGATGGTTTGGCTTGGAAGGCACTTTAAAGATATCCCATTCCAACCCCCTGCCTTGGGAAGGGACCACACCAGGTCACTCAGGGCCCATCCAGCCTGTCCTTGAGCACTTCCAGGGATGGAGCATCCAGGTGCCATTCCTGACTCCAGTGAAAGGTGGGGAATGCTTGGCAGGGAGGACCAAAGGGAAGAGAGATGGAGCACTGGTCTGAGCCCTTCTGAGAGGGTGAATTGTTGGGCTGCCTTTGCTGCATCAGGCTCTTTCTGGTGGGAAATCAGCTGAGTTTGGATGAAGAAAACCCCCAGAGGAGACCTGAACTGCAGAGTTCATCTCTTGGTGCTGCAGTTGTGTTTGGGACATGGGAAGCTCAGGAATTCCTGTTGAAAGGGAAAGAGGAATGGGGGATGCCAGAGGATAAAGTCCTTCAGGAATGCTCCTCTGGTGCTGAACGTGAGGCCTGGGCTTCCTCCAGCTGGGGCAGAACCTCTCTTCTCCCCCAGCACTGGGGCAGGATGAGCTGAGGGGGGAAGGACCAGCTCCAAGGTAAGCTGCCAGCCAGAAAAAGGCATCTCTGTGACCCCCTGGCACTGAGCACAGCCAGGAAATGCTGTCAGAGCTGGTGCCTGGCTCAGCAGAGGAGCCTGGTGAGGCGTCTGATGGTGTGAGCCCAGCCACTCAGGGCTGCAGTGCCACAGCCTGGGCACAAATGTCACCTCTGTAAGAGCAGCCAGGACAATGTCACATCTCTGAGAGCAGCCAGGACAATGTCACATCTCTGAGAGCAGACAGGACAATGTCACCCCTCTAAGAGCAGACAGGACAATGTCACCTCTGTAAGAGCAGCCAGGACAATGTCACCTCTCTGAGAGCCGAGAGGACAATGTCACCTCTCTGAGAGCAGACAGGACAATGTCACCTCTCTGATAGCAGACAGAACAATGTCACCCCTCTAAGAACAGACAGGACAATGTCACCTCTCTGAGAGCAGACAGGACAATGTCACCCCTCTAAGAGCAGCCAGGACAATGTCACCTCTCTGAGAGCAGCCAGGACAATGTCACCTCTCTGAGAGCCGAGAGGACAATGTCACCTCTCTGATAGCAGACAGAACAATGTCACCCCTCTAAGAACAGACAGGACAATGTCACCTCTCTAAGAGCAGCCAGGACAATGCCACCTCTCTAAGAGCAGCCAGGACAATGCCACCTCTCTAAGAGCAGCCAGGACAATGCCACCTCTCTAAGAGCAGCCAGGACAATGCCACCTCTCTAAGAGCAGCCAGGACAATGCCACCTCTCTAAGAGCAGCCAGGACAATGCCACCTCTCTAAGAGCAGCCAGGACAATGCCACCTCTCTAAGAGCAGCCAGGACAATGCCACCTCTCTAAGAGCAGCCAGGACAATGCCACCTCTCTAAGAGCAGCCAGGACAATGTCACCTCTCTGAGAGCAGCCAGGACGTGTCACAGCCCTGGCTGGGAGTCACTGCCCCCAGCAATGGCACCTCCAGGAGGATGCACCACCCCTTCACACTCAGCAAAGGTAAATAAGACATCCAAGGGGCAGGAGGACAGGGTGGTGTTTGTGAAACTGGATTACTGAGCTCTGAGCTCTGCCTACAGCTTTTCCCCTGGACACAGCCAGGATGGTTCTGTGCCTCTGTTTCCCCGTGGAGCTCTGGCTGAGGCGGTGCTGTCTCACCCAGCCAGGAGCACCCGAAGCTGCAGCCACTGCTGCAGGAACTGGAGTGGTTTAAACCTCCTCCTTGTTGTAAAAGGGATGTTAAACATGGGAAGGGGACAAAGGAGCAATAGCAGTGAGCTCAGGCAGTGGCTTACGTTGACAGTTTGATCAGTCTATTGGAAAGGCTTCTGAGAGATTATTTAGTTACAGTGAGAAGAGGGGGAAGATTAAGACTTTGTGTCCAGCAGAAGAGGGCAGGACAATGGCTGGTGAGTGGGAATTCAGACCAGCAGAGTGCTAAGGCACAAACCTCAAAGAAAAAGACCACTGCCCCACACTTGTTGCAGATTCTCTAACCCTGAGTGTCTTCACATCCAGCCTGTGCCTTTCTGAAAAGAGCTGCTTGAGCCAGTACAAATGAACTCCCCAGCCTTGGGGTGAAAGGATCACACTCAGTGGTCACACAGCCCTGCCTGGCTTTGCAAGGAGGATTGTTCTCCCTGTCCTGTGTGTCCATGAGCAGGGGGAGCCCCTCGGTGTGTGCTGTGCTGCACGGGCAGAGGCAGCAAAGGGGGAGGATGTGCCTGGGCACAGGAGCTGAGATCCAGCTGTGGAATAGGGGGAAATCAATATTATCAGTATTCCTGATTTCCTCTCTAACCAAAGCTGAACTCCTCCAGCAGCATTTGGTCACATGCCTGAGGTTTTCAGGTGGGGCACAGGGCAGGACACAGGAGTTCTCTACATGACGAGTGTCAGCCAGCTCAGTAATCTGAACTGACATTCTGGTAACTGCAAACCTCACAGGGATCTCAGGGTCCCTTGTGCAAGGGTGGAGGAAGGACAGAGAGTTCCCCAAAGGGGCTGTGCTGACCCCCAAGTGCTATGGCTTGTGCTGCTGCAGAATTCCTTAAATCCACAAGCACTGAGGAAAGTTCCCCTGTCCCCTGCAGACTTTTTTTTTCCTACTGCTCTATTCCTTTCTGATCCAAACAAGCTTTGTAAAGAAATTAGCTTTAAACATTTCCCAAGAGCTCTGTGTGCAGCTCACGTTGCAGAAACCTCCACAGTCTGCAAACACCAAAACCCTGGGAGCTGTTCCCTTCCCCCCGGGGGACAGGCTGGTTCCCACCACTCCAGGTGAGGGGCTGCTCCCCTCCCATGCCCTGCAGTGTCCGTGCTCTTCTCCTTTTTCACAGTGTCCTCTGGGTTTTGAGTCCTGATGGTTCAGGAGCAGAAACAAATTCTGCTCCAGAGCCCAAACCCCTCCTGCACATCAGGCTGGGCCAGTGCCATCCTCAGAACTCCAAGTTCAGTGTCCCTGGGCCAAGCCTGGGTCATTGTATGGATCTGTCACAGGCTTCCTGCCCACCCTTCTTGTCCCTTCGTTCCCCAGCCCTACCAGAGATAATTTGCTCTGCAGACACAACCCTTGTTAGGCATTTCCAGAACTGTGTTATCCAGTCATGGGATCAGAGTGGTGTGGGTTGGAAAGGAACCTTAAAGCTCATTCCATTCCACCCCTGCCATGGCAGGGACACCTTCCACTGCCCCAGGCTGCTCCAAACCCTGTCCAGCCTGGCCTTGGACACTGCCAGGGCTGGGGCAGCCACAGCTGCTCTGGGCACCCTGTGCCAGGGCCTCCCCACCCTCCCAGGGAGGAATTTCTTCCCAATATCCAACCAAGCCATTCCCCCTTGTCCTGTCCCTCCATGCCAGCTGGATCTTGCCCTGCACACTCTGCTTGCCCTTCTGCTTTCATTTTTTTTCCCAGCTGGGCAAAGCCCTTTGAGGGGATTCAGTGTCTTAGGTCAGGGCTTTGGTTGTCTCCTGTCATTTCACACGGACCATGTGGAGCCAGGAGTGCTGGCTGAGAACTGCCTTGGCTGCTGTAAGAGCTGCCCAGGCTTCTGCCTGTGCTGGAGCAGCAGCTCAGCCCTGTGTTGGTGCAGACCTGAGGAAGATCCATGGTGTTTTTGGATCTCCTGTGAGAGAGGGTGACATTAATTTCTCACAAGCAGATGGAGATCCCTGGGCACAGTGACTGAGAAAGGACTGTGGCAAAGCTACATCCTGGGAAGGGAACCTGGGTAACCTGTGCTAAATCCCTGGGGCTTTGTTTTGGAGTTACAAGAGTCTTAACTAAAAGAAAATTGCTTCCTGATGCTCAGGAATGTTCCCTGTTGTACAAATAAAACTCTATAGTCACACAGAGTGACTCAGTGGCCAACATCACTTCAGTTCTTCAAAAGTGTGTTGCTTCTTGCAGGGACCTGGCACCAAGAAGTACAGGAGATGGTTTGGTTGTGGCTGGAAATCTAAGTTGACTCTCAAAGTCCTGACAGTTAAGGAAATAATGAAATTCAGAGGCTTGTCAAGCACAGAAGGAAGAGACAGAAGGAGGATCAAGACATTGGGTGGTTGTGAAATGACTTGTGCACAGGAATTTCAATCACAGCATGATTAGGAGAGAACCCCCTGTCTGCAGCTAGCAGCTCATTTTAGAGGCAGAATGAGAATTCCAACCCAGGTTTGGGTTGGAAGGGACTGTTGAGACTAACTCATCCCACCCTCCTGCCATAGGCACCTCCTGCCAGACCAGGTGGCTCCAAGCCCTGTCCAGCCTGGCCTTGGACACCTCCATGACCCTCCTGAACCTCAAGAAAAGCAAATGCAAGGCCTTGTGCCAGGGGTGGGACAGCCCCAGGCAGCAGGGCAGGCTGGGGGCTGACTCACTGTGCAGAGAAGGACTTGAGGGTCCTGGTGGGCAACAGCTGGAGCAGGAATCTGTTGTGTCCGTGCAGGAAAAAGGTCAACTGCATCCTGAGGCGGCACTAGCAAGACTGGAACATGGAGGGTTGTGATTTCCCCCCCTATTGAGCACTTTTGGGACCACACATGGAATCCCACATCCAGTTTGGGGCTCCCTAGGACAGGCCAGACATGGACACAGAGGTGGGAGCCCAGTGGAGACCACCACGATGGTCAGGGGGCTGCTCTGACTGGGCTCTCCAGACAAAAGACCAGCAGATGGTCCTGCCAACCTAAATTATTATTGTGTGACACCACATTTCCGTGGGAAATGGCCCAGAGTGTGGCTGTGTGCTCAGACATGGAGGCTTTGCTCCAAACTCTGGTCTCTGGTTGTGCTGGTTCCTCCTCCAGCCAGCAGAGTACAGGCAGCTCCTGAGGCTACTTCCCATTTTTCCATGGAAGTACCTGAGGCTGGAGGGTGATCCACCCACAGTGATGCCTCATCCATCAATTGACATTGAAAGGTGGCTTAGGGAATTCTTCTTTGGGTGTCCCTGTTGTGGTCACCTCCACCTGAGCTTGTCACTCAGGCTCCTTTTGTCACAAACGGAGAGAATTTGCACTTTTAGGACAGGATCAGCTGCCCTGTTTCACCCGTTCACCCCTGCTGAGGTTCTTGCACTGCAGTCTAGGCACCTGTGCTGGACACTGGGTGTTTAATTGTCCCAGAGGGAGCTTCCTGACTTTCCATCCCCACTGGAGTGGGATGAGGCCACAAGCACCAGCCATGAAGGTGCATTACCTTTGGACAGGAAACCTTTTGGACAGGTAAGCAGGAAAAGCCGACACTCAGTTGGAAAGGGCACAGGGGTGTTTCTCACACAAGCTGGCACAGGAGCATGGCCCTCACCCACAGCAAAGCCTGAAGCCAGCCTGGCATTTGCAGAGCATTTCAGAGGAGCTGCTTTGGAAGCCTTGAATGCCGTGGCCTTGCTCAGGAGGGGCTTGGCTATCACAGACAGGAGGATGCTCAGGGAAGAGTCCCCCAGGGGTGGGCTGGGTCTCAGTGTTGGTGGTACCACCCTCAATAACCCCCAGTGCCCCCTCTGCACACACAAACACTTGTGCAGGTGAATTGTGCAGGTAGATGAAGTGCCATTTCCCCTTCTGGGGGCTTTTCTGCTTGGGTAAGAGCAGATTCAGAGGATGAGACTGCAATGAGTGGAGTTGAAGGAGTCCATCAGGTGAGCATTTAGCCCTGCCTTGCAGTCCTGGATATTGTGTGAGCAGGTAAGAGCCCTAAAGAGCATTTAAATGATCTCTTCAATGTTCTGTGGAGCTGTGAAATGGCTCTGCAGATGGTGGAGGAGCAAAGGTGTTTTGGGGTTGGGACATCTGATGTACAGGAGGCTGGGCGAGCTGGAACTCTGTAGCTGGAGAAAAGAAATCCATGGAGAGAGATCTTGTCACTGTGAGGAAATAACTGGTGGGAGAGGTGGAGAATCTGCAGCCAGACTCCCCTGACTGGTATCCAGTGACAGCACAGGGGGCAATGAGAACAAACTGGAAAACATGGAATTCTGTGTGGAATGTGGAAACCCTTGTTCACTGCGAGAGTGACAGAACAGGTGACCTAGAGAGCCTGTGGAGATTTCACCCTTGGAAATACAACCCAACTGGACACAGCCCGGGGCTCTCTGCTCTGCCTGACCCTGCTTTGGGCAGGGTTGAGCTGGATGATCTCCAGAGGTCACTTCTGACCTTGACTATCCCTTGATTCTGTGGCTAAACACTCAGTTCTTTGGCAACACAGCATGGATTAATGCTGAAGGTCCAAAAGCATTTCTGTGGGAGTTTTGGGACAGATCTGACTGACACCCTTCTGGAATCCATCTCATTGTGAGGGGAGGGTGGAGACACACGTGGCAGGGTGATGGTAGGGAAGAGTGCAAAGAGACAAAGGATCTTCCAGGTGGGTTCAATGCCTTTGCCACAAAGATGAGGGTTGTTGAACACATTTCAACCTGTTTGCCTGCTTGAGCTTACTCGGAGAGTTGGGAGCTGGAGTTGCCATGCCTCTGTCCAGAGCCAGAGTGCAACTGCTTGGGCAGTTCCTCTTCCTTCCCTCCCCATCTCTCCTTTCTTCTCCTTCCCTCCCCAGTCAATACTGAGATGGGAATTATCCCAAACCTTAAACTTCCAGTCTCTTGGGTTCTAACACCCAACATCACTTGTCAAAAACCCCCAAAATCCCAAAAATCCCCCTAAAAGCCATTATCGTCCTGATGGGAGAAAGTCTCATCCCAAAAATGTCACCCATTCACAGTCCCTTTGCTCAGCCACAATTTTCTTTCTCCATAAATCTCCTACCCCTGGATTTTTCTCCTCCACTTTGTTCTGTTGCTCATTGCAACCCTCTTGTCTCACACTGTAATCTCAATTATCCCTCAGCCCACCTCTTCTGATACCAACCAGCCTGACAGAGCTCCAGGAGTGTTTGGACAACACTCTCAGGGACAGGGTGGGATTGTTGGGGTGTCTGTGCAGGGCCAGGAGCTGGACTGGGTGATCCTTGTGGGTCCTTCCAGCTCAGGGTTTTCTGTGATTCCCTGGATGGAGCAGGACAGAAGGGGTGCAGAGAGAGGGGTCACTGCTGTAGTGCTGGTGGCATTGGAACCTGCTGGTGACAGTGCTAGGGAGGAAGTGGGGCCAGGACCCAAATGCTCCTCAGATCAGCCTGGGTGTGAGGAACAGCCCAGCTGAGACCCTGGGGCCTCAGGTGGCCTTGTGGAGAAGCCAGAACTCATCCCAGACAGCAAAGAGAGCTCTGAAATCCCCTTCCTGCTCAGTTAGTGGCGGAGTGGGGTCAGTCAGAGCTGCAGCAAGACTGGTTCCCTCTAACACAGGAGCCTGAGGAGTCCCCACAACAAAGGCCCCACAAGAGGCAGGCAGATCCCTGCGGATGAGCGCGGTGTCCCCGTGTCTGAGCACGGCCAGAGCTGCATCCCTCACATTATCTCTCTGCCCACCGGGTGTGGATTAGTGTTGCTGCAGCAACAGCACTTTTGTAAGATGAGCCCATTCTGGGAGAGCTGCTCCACTTTGGGTGACTCAGGGCTCTGTCATGGGCTTGAAAGTGATTTGGCATCTGCTTGCACCGCTTTGTCTTGGCATTGCACACGGGTTGGCTCCCAGTGATTTGCCAGCAAAGGCTGGCAGGATGGGGGGCTGGGGCAGGCAGGGCTGGGAGCTGGAGCTGCTTCTCCTCCGGAGGAGCCAGCACAGCCTGAATGAAGTTGCTGACGAGGGTGTGTGCCCAGAACTGGGCCCTGCATTGTTCCCTGCACCAGATAGAAATGTTATGTTCAGCAATGCCTGCTCAAAGCAATGTCACTCTCAGTTTGGAAAACACAATCAACTGATTTGCCATGGGAGAGGATCTATTCTGCAGGGACTGTGATGATATTATTCGACCCGGAATTTACATAAATGCATATGATTTGCATATGCAAATGTAGGCTTGCAGGCTGTGACCGCAATAAACACAGCAAGGTTTTCAGCCCTGCCTTTCCTCCAAAGAGAGACGCTGAGATTTGTTTGGAGACTCCAAACCGGTGGGTCCTGGCAGGGCTCCGTGTGCGCACCACGTCCTGGCAGGGCTGTACCTCTGTGTGTGCCCGAGGCCACGGCACCTCCCAGGGCTGCTGTCCCCTTGCCAGCCCTCCCACTGCCCATCCTGCCTGCCAGACATTCCCACCAGGATTCGCCTTCCCTTCCTGCCTCCTTCCCCAAAGCTGGCACCGGCAGGGTGAAATGTGCCGTGCCAGGGAGAGGTGACAGGACACAGCCCAGAAGGAGCATTGTAGGAGCCAGGGGAAGGAAGGGACAGCTCCACTCAGGCCAGGGAGGGTGCTGGTCATCCCCACTGCTCAGCCAATCCCTCTCCATATGCACCCACTTTGTCCCTTTGGAGAGGCTGTGGAGCTCTCTGGCCTCAGTAAGTGGCTGGTGCTGACTGTCTGGAAACCACCCACGATGAATCACAGACTTTGGCACTGGAAAGCAGCTTGCCAACCCTCAGAGGTTGTGGAAACGCCCTGTTAAACACCGTGGATGAGAATTACCACATCCACTCAGCTGTCCCTCAGTTTGGGGTGTGGTCTAAGGGGGATGCCTGGGCTGCGTCTCTTTGGAGAGTCCTTCACTGTGCCCTGAGGCCAGGACTGAAATCCCAGGCGTGGTTCTGCTCCTATAAACAGCCTGAGGTGACCCCAAGAAGGAGGAGCCCTGGTCTAGGAGGCCACTTGGGCTGCTCATCCTGGGCACTGTGGCCCAGACTAAGGCACTGGTTCTGTCTCATCTGAAGGAACTGGATCTTGAACTGGATCTTATGTCAGATCCAACATGGAAAAAACAAATTGATTCTTATGGAAACCAGATCTAGAATTAGTCCTGGTGGCTTCTTGTGGTGAAAAATGAGGCCTCTTTACTACTGGATACTGCTATCCTCTTCCTATGGAGGGCAAAGCAGCACATGGAGCGAAGGGTTCTGGGCCCTGGAAGGGTTTGAGACACAACCTGCCATGAACACTGCAGGAAATACTGAACCTGTGCCACACTGGGTCTGCTCCCAAGGCCAGTGTAGACAGTGCTCTGCCTCCTTCCCAGGCAATCTCAGCTCTGTTGGGAAGCACCACGAGAAACAAGGCAAGGGTGAAAGATGGCTCTGCCCAGGACATGCAGGTTCCAGCAGGGATGGGATGTGGGATGAGTTGAAGGCTGGGTCTGGGCTGTTTTGCTTAAGGACTGTGAGTGAAGTGATGTTCAGGGCTTTTCTCACCCCATGGTTTGTGTACCCCCCCAGTCCTTCCTCGGAACACGTCCCACAATCTAATTACACACTTGTCTCAGTTAATTTTAGTCCCAGAGGTCCCATAATTTCACCAGACAGCAACAATAAGCCTTTGAATAAATTAAATAGTGGGTTTTGGGTCAGTCCAGACAGGACAAGATGTGAGAAATGTGCTTTACCCCCTCCAAATGAAAAAGGGACATGAGCAGCATACAAGGGGTTTGAGACCCTTCAGAAGGGGTTGGTCCTGGAGCACAGCTCCTCTGGGCATCTGGGATGGTGTCCTGGGCTGGATGTTGGAGGGAGATGTTTGAGAGCATCACCAGGGGAGCTGACTCATGCTGGAGGGGCCACTGGATGGTAAATGACCAAGTAACCAAAAAACTGGGGAAGAAGGAGGACAGGGGATATTTGGAGTTATGGTCTTTGCCTTCCCAGGTAACCACGATGTGTGATGGAGCCCTGGAGGAGGCTGAACACCTGCCTGTCATGGGAAGGATTGAATGAACTCCTCACTTTGTTTTGCCTCCGTGTGCAGCAGCTTTTGTTTTACCTCTTGAACTGCCTTTAGTTCAAGCCATGAGGTTTTTGTACTTTTACCCTTCTGATTCTCTTCCCCATCCCACTGGCAGGGAACAAGCAGCTGTGTGGGGCTTGGCTGCCTACCTGGCCTTAGCCCACATCAGGTTCTTACACCTGAGCAATAAACTTTGTCCCTCCCCACGCTCTTCCCATCATCTGTGATCTGCAGGATCTGTTTTGTATTCACTTGGAATTGTCTTTCTCCCAGCAGCAAATCTAAATATTGTCTCCTCCCCTGGAGGCATTCAGCCCTTCCAGTCCCTGGTTGCTGTTGGGTTTTTGGTGTGCTTTCCTCATGTTATGGGAAATTCAAAGATCAGATTTCAAAGAGACCTTGGGGTGAGATAATAAAATAAATACTGACTGAAATAGTGACAAGCTGATATTTTCTACTTTGAGAGCAAATCCAACAACAAGGACAGCAAATCCAATGCCCAACAAGGCCCCAGAGATCTGGGCAAGAGAGGAAGCAGCAAAGTGAGACCTTGTGGATGTTGTACAACTTCACCTGTCCATCAGTGAGCACTGAAGCACCAACTGCAAAGATCATTCCACAACAATGTCTGTTTCCAAGGTGGCCCTAATAGAAAATGTAACCTGCATCAGTGTTGTGCAGATTTGGGGTCCTTTCCCCCATTTGCATTATTTCATGCTCATTTGCAATTAATTTTATCATCTATTGAGTGTCAACCACTCCTGTCTTCTGTGGTTACCTTTGTGCTTTACTACCCTGAACAATGTGGTAATTATCAAAGTTCATCACAGAATCCTGACAGAATCATGGAGTGGTTTGGGTTGGAAGTGGCCTTAAAGCTCATCCCACTCCAGCCCCTTCCACTAGCCCAGGTTTGCTCACATCTCTGTTCCCCCACTCCACCTCTTCTCAGTGTGTTGGACACTCTGTCCTTGCAAAACTCTGCTGTTGACTCCTCACCAACATAAAAAAAATCACCTTTTCTGTATTTTTTAACAAATAATCTGGTCTGGGTTATGGGAAATATCCTTTACTCCCAGAGTTTTTGATCAGGAATAGAGAAGAATCAATCTGCAAAATTAAACCCTTTCTTACAGATTTATCATTGCTGAGAAATTTCTTCTTTTTAATCATTGGGGATTCAGCTTTTTTCTTTTTTTCTGGCCAGTTCCATCTACAGTAAATCTTAACTGAGCTCAAAGCCGGGGAATTGGGGGAAGGGATGGGGACCTTCTCCTAGGTGATAAATTTTGTAAGGCCAGGGAACTGGGCTGTTACTGGAGCCTGATATGGCTCAAGAAACTAAAAGCAGAACCCCAAAGCAAACGTGCTTTGAACATCTTCATCCTTTCCCACAGAACACTTTCCTCATGTAATTCATCCCAGCACCCAGGGGAGGTTTTTTACACCCAGTTGTTCCTTTCTCCTGTGTTTCCAGCAAACCTTGAATTCACAGCCTTCAAAACCCCACCAGAAAGCTGATGTTCAGTTTGGGTGTGGCTTCCACCCAAACAGCAAAGTCAATGCACAATTTGAGCCAAGGTCTCGAGGCCTGAGGTAGAATTGGAATGTTTCCTCCTCCACACCCTAATCCATGGACAAGCCTCATGAGTTTGTCTGGATGCTGGATTACAGGGGCTGAGGGGATTTAGGGAGAAGCACAACTAAACCTCAGGCTGGGCTGGACACCAAAGACCAAGACTCCTGTCCCAGGAGCACCATGGACACTGCACTGAGTTTTTGTTATGACTTTAACAATATCCCTGGGGCCAGGACTCCTGGACTGGGCTGAACAAGGGCAGCTCCTGCAGGGCTGGGAGGTGGAGCAGCATTAGAGCAGGGGTGTGGTGGGAGCCACATCTGCCTCTGCCTGGAAACATCTGCCCTGGATGGAGTCACACCATTTCTGGGAAGCTGGGAAGACTCATCTGGGTCCTCAGGGCATAAAGGGCTGATTTTCAGGAACTTCAAGAGCCTTTGAGTGTGTCCATGGTGGTGCTGTCACCTCTCATCTGGCCCTTCCCAATCCTCCTGGCAGTGCCTGGGGCTGCTCTCATTTCCCTGGTCAGAGGTTGGATAGAGGTTGTCACAAAGGTTCCCAAAAAGAGTGTGAAGGTCACAGACACAGCCCCAGTGCACAAGGGGAGGGTCTCCTGTGGGGGTTTTGGTAGAACTTCAGCCTCCAAAACTGTGATCCTGAGCTTTGCACCACTGTTTGAGGCAGGCTCTCTTTTGGAAAGGGCTGATGTCAACTCCCAACTCTTTTGAAGTTCTCACTTAACCAAGAGAAGCAGCAGCCCATGCCCCTCAAAACCCACAAACAAAGCCTTTGTTTCTGGACATCTTATTTTTAGGAGATCTTATTTTTAGGAGATTTGTAGGGAAAACAAAGAGCAAACTGAAATGAGAAGTGAAAACACAGAGACAGCCGTGACTTGGTGTTCTGCATAAACTCCTCGTCAAACAGACAACAGATGGATTTCAGTAAAAACTTAGTAAAGGTGAGTTGGTTGTTACCAAACCTAACAGGGCCAGAGCGCATTTCATGCAATAATCAGAATTTTAAAAGACAGTGGAAATCTTTTGCAACAATGACAACAAAACAATAACTCCCAAACTTCTAGGAGACCTCTGCAGGTAAAACCTGCCTTGCAAATGTGCCACTGTCAGTAAGAACCCCCCAAAGGGCAGGTGTGTCCTGTGGGGGGAGAGGAGTGAGGAGCTGCCTGGTGCTTCTTAGGACTCCACCTGAGCTGAGGAAAGCTCCTGTGGCATTTTTCAAGGATTGCTGCAAATTTCTTAATTATAAATCTTCACAATTTCTAGAAAGTAACTGCAGGAAAATCGGGTGAAAATCTTGAAAACTCAAGATTTTATCATCCAACACTAACCCCTTCTGCCTCAAACAGGGTCTGTTTGTTGGAAAGGTGTAGGAAGATCTCAAGCCTGAGCCAGTGAGGTGCTGGAGGGGAGCAGGGAAAGTGTTTCTTATTCAGAGGTGCAAGGACTGGGAAAGGTGCCAGTTAGACTTGATTAGATTTGTAAGATTAATTAAAAGCAGGCAGGTTCAGTGAATTGTGAAAAAGACAAATTAGCAAATTAGCACATCAGGAAACCTATCTTCAGGAAAGGAATTAGAGACTTTGGCTCCTTTATCAGAGCAAATTTGCTTTTCAAAGCATTGTTCTTTGACGTTCAGAGGTGGCAAAGCAGCTCCACTGACAGTCCTGGTGATCAGCAGTTCTGTGGCACTTGCCAGACCTGGGCAGGGAAGTCTTTCCAAGGCTGCCAGTTCCCTTCTCAGGTGGCTGTGGATGTTTTCTTGCCTCAGCAGCAGCCTGTGACTCTCCTGATGTGCTGGATGTGACTGGAGAGAGGAATCCTCTGGCCAGGGCAGTGTCAGACAGGGCAGTGTCTGTGAATGACCCTGTGGTTTGCAAATACCTTCTGTTTTGGGGTTAGTTTGGAGTTTTAAGCAGTCCTGGCTATGCTGCCAGTCAAATGGCAGGAAAGAGAGAGCTCCTAGATTGGGAAAGCTGGGGGTTTTCAAGATACCTGTGGTCCTAAGCTTTCTTTTCAGGTGTTATCACAGAAAAGCTGCAAATCAGAGCAGCCAGTGCACAGGTGGTGTGAAGGGGCACAAAGTGTTAATCACAGCACAGTGTCCCTCAGCCTCTGGCCCACCCAAACATTGTCTTTATCCTGAAAACTTCAACCAAACGACTTAAATAATACAGCCTGATACTGAAAACTTCTCACTACATCCAGCTTCACTGTGACTTCACTTACAAACTCGAGCAAGACTGAACCACTTCCATTTGTAGATATAAAATGGACTTCGGGTCAGCAAAAATAAGATTGCACTGACAACAGAAGGCTAAAATTCAGCTTCAGGTAATTGAAGGAATATGAGCTGTAGCTGTCTATTTATGGGATATGTAAATTTTATAGCCAAGTTCCTGACAAATCCTTCCCATTTCAGGTTCTTTATGAAAATCCCAGATGGATCCATTGAGTGGTGTTGGGAACTGAAGAAGAATGAGACTGAGGACATAAGCAGGAGCAGATGAACACAAAATTGTCCCATCCCAACAAGAGCCAGTGAAAACCAGGTGTAACTGGGCAGCTACATCCACCAACAGAGGAGAGAGTCCAGGAGGCTTCATCCCTTCCAAGATCAGCCTGAGACTGACTCCAGAATTTCTGGAGCTCACAGAGGGGCAGCAGCAGAGTGTGCCTTGGTGATTTCACAGACCAGAATGCTCCCCTCCTGGGTCAGACAGCCCATCACCATTCCCTTGCTGTAGATCAGTATTTTGAGATGCAGCTCAGAACTCTTTAGTTACAAGTGGAGCACAATTCCATCACAAGCTCCATTTAGAGCTGTTGCCTGTAGGAAACTGAGAGTAAGAGGGGGCTTAACAGAGAAGGGGTTCCAGAGACCACTGGTTTTTTATTTCCAGGTTCCACTGTATCTACTGAAACTTGAACACAACCATATGGGCACAAATAAAATCCATGTTTCCATCTTCAAAAGGCCTTTGATATGAGCTTCATATTGTAAAAATGGTAATGGCTACTCAGTATTTATTGAATGAGCAAAGGCCTTGACTTTCATCAAGGATTGTGTTGTGTTCACACTGGTGAATGGTTGGACTCTGAATCCAGAGTTCTTTGTTTTACTGCTCAAAAGTGTTCCATACTTGATATGGTGTCACATATTAAGCCAGCCAGACCCCAGTTAGTGACACCACTCAGTTTAAGCAGCTGCTTACAACTCCTGCTAGACATGGCAAGGGTGTTTCACTCAGGCCTGGCACGAATTAGAGAATAGGCTCAGGCTCAGCCAGATTGCCACAGACACAACTTGGGCTCAAGGCAAGGCCCTCCAGTGGGGCTGGCAATGGCAGAGGGTGAGACAGTGAAAACTCCCCTGCTGACCCAGCTCACCAGCTTTTCCAGATGTGCTGGGGCTGCTGAGCTGCTCACACCGAGGTTTCTGTGACCAACAGCCCCCATGCCTGAGCAGCACACCAGGGGCATTTCCAGAGGTTTGCCCAAACTGCTGCTGAGCCTTGCAAACTGTGATGGGCAGCACAGGTCAGATGAAGATATTACTGAGTTAATACATAACAGAGATAACTGTAGTGCTGTGTGTTACATCTGCATGTTCTCAGTACACAGCACCATTCTTCAGTCTTTATTATTCCCTATTTAATGTTTGCTTTTTAATTCTTTAAAACTGGCTGCTTGGACATTTTCCTGCCTTCCCATATGAAATGCAGCCAGGTTGCCCTGTTTGACCTGGCAGTGGAAGGGCCTGATGAGCATCACTGAGACCCAAGACATTGATGTCAGGTAGAAGTCACCCTTCTACTGCTGCTTGCCATCCCTGGTGCTGGAGAGGGTCCATCTGTCCCCCAGGACAGCAGCAGAAATCAAGTGCCAGCTAAAGGATGAGAGGGCAGTTGAAGTCAGGAGTGATTTAGTGACAGAGCCGTGTCCCTGGGGCTGCCCAGGGCTGATCCTGGGCAAGGAGGAAGAGCTGGAGATGCCTCCCCTGGGCCCACACACACTGCTGAGAGAGATGAGGGAGAACATGAGCTGAACACCCATCCTGACCTAGCTGGGGTGGCAATGACTCGTACCTGGGCACAGAAGTGTTGTGTAGAGCAGGGGGGACATGAGGGACCACCAGGTTTCTCCTGTGTGTCTCCCACTGTCACCCTGGGCTGCACACGGGTGGAGTTGCTCAGCTGTGCTGGGTGTCCTGGTGAAGACAAACTTGTCCTTAAATGAACACTGGGAATCGAGAAACCCAGGATCTGTCTGTCAGAAGGGAGCTCAAAAATCATCTTTTGTAGCACTGGCCTCAGCCAAGGCTGTGACAGTCACAGGAGGGGTGGCTGAGAGGATCCCTGGAGGTCTCCAGTCCAGGCTCTTGCTCAGAGTAGGAGACACCCAACACCAGCCAGGGTAGTGCAGTCTAATCCTCCAAATATCCAAGGACAGTCCCTCCTCACCTCCTCTGGCATCTGGCTCAGAGCCTCAGCACCCTGGAGCAGGGAGGGTCCCCTCATGCAGGAACCTTTGACATCCTAATTTGTGGCAATTGCCTTTTGTTGGATTGTTCAGCACCAGAAAGAAAAGATCAGTCCTGCCCTATTTGTAAGATCCCTCCAAGAAGCCACTGACTACACTGGCCAGCCTTCAGCCTCCTCTTGGCCACCCCACACGAGCCCAGGTCCTCACCTTCCCTGGTGATCCTTTCCACCTCAGAAGCCCCCACTGGCCACACTCCAGTTTCTGTACTTCCCTCTTGAGCTGTGTCTGTCTCAGCTCAGCAACACAGGTGCCCCGAGTGACACCCAACTCATTTTGCTCGAGGTGAGCCCGGCTCTGTGTTCATATTCTTGCTGGTCACCCCACCACTGTTCCCTGCCTGGCTCTGTCACTGGGGTGTGAACTTCCTACCTGACCCCAGCAAGCTGAGAGCTGGGCTGGGGAGTCAGCAGGTAGGACAGCTGCCAGGGGAATTCACTGCCTTGTGGCCCCAACACCTCCAGTCAGCCCTGAGCTAAGAGGATCAGGTGGCCAGAAACACCCCCCGAATTCCCAGTGCTCCTCCATGGGGTCCCTTCAGCAAGTGCTTCACTTTGCCAAATGCTGCCTTTAATGAAGGAGTCAAATGAGAAACAACTGCTCTGCAATTAAACTGCCTCCTAAAAGCTCTGTGTGACCACTTGCATTTACATCTGAGTTCGGTTACCAGACTGGTAACAGAGACTTGTGGCTTAAGGGCAGAAACTCCTGAGTGAGTCAGAGCCCTTCTCCCTGAGCTCCAGTGGCCCCAGGCTCGTGCTGGCCCTGCAGGACAGAGTGTCCCTGGGGCTGGGACACTCCAGGGGACACGAGGGATTCATTTCTGAGGGAATGAGACTTCCTGGTACTCAGGGAGATGTGGCATTGCTTGTTGCTCTGTACTGTCGTGCTCTGGGAGTTTTGAAGCTGTTGCTGAACTCAGGACTCCACTGCCCTGTGCCATGGCAGGAATGATACAACCTTCAGGGCTCCTTCCAACCCAAACCACTCTGGGATTCTGTGTAGGGGAGGGAGAGAACCAAGAGGTGCCACCTGGCCCTGCGAACACTCTGCCAAGACCTGGGGCACGCTGAGGCTCACAGGGTTGGAGGATCTCCTCTGGCAATGGCTGGGGCTGCCTGTGTGTGCTCCCGTGCCTGCTCAAGACACAGGACAAACCTGAACTCCAGCTCCAAAAGCTCCTGCTTTCATGGCATGGACTGACCATCCCCTTTGGCAGGGTGGGGATGTGGGTTCCCACTGGCCACAGCTGACTGAGAAAACCTTTAAACCCACAAAACTGTTTAGAACCACAAAATCCTGAATGCTTCTGGCCAGTCAGGTTCTGACAGCTGTTTTCATGAGCAGTCACACGTCGGCCCAGCTTTACTCCTCAGTATCCCAGCCCAGCCTTGCTGCTGACCATCTCCCCCTCAGCCCAGCATCACTCCTGACCCAACTCTCCCTGCCATCCCCAGCAGAGCTTCCTGCAGCCCCAGCAGATGAGCTGTGACACTGCCAGGGGCAGCAGTGTCAGTTCCCAGCTGTGCTCACACCCCTCTGGCAGCAGCAGCAGGAGGGGATGTGTGGTTGGTGCATCAGCTCTCCCAGTTCAGAGCCCCACGTGCTGTGGGGCTGCTCAGGTTTGGGGGGGCAGAGCTGCGCTCTGGGCTCCATCACTGACCCCCTCCATCCTTCCTTCAGCCATTTCCGTGGAATATCCTGAGCTGGAGGGGCCCCACAAGGATCTTAGAGTAACACTGCACTGCAGTTTCACTCTTGTGAGGGGCACGTGCCTCAAACAGGACACAGGCTGAGGGACATAAATGTTTTGAATCTCCAGAGAATGAAAAACTCCTGACTGCCAAGAGAATGAAATTCCTATTTGTTCCAGCAAGGTGAGGCACTGACAGCTAAAGAGACCAGGTAAATGTCACCTCTGACTGCATCTACATCAAAAGGTCCTCACAGGTTTTTCCTTAGGAGGAAGCTGCTGTGGGATGAGTGAGAACAGGTTTTGAAGTTTCTCCCTGTCTCTTTCCTGGGGCCCAAGGCCACTGGGATCCTCAGCCAGCTGCCAGCACCTCCAGCTTGCCCTGAAAACTTTTCTGAGGGAGAGAAATAAAATTTCATAACTTAGGATGGACAAAGCCATCCTTGCATTTGCCAGATCATCTGAACAGAGACACGGGAATGCTGGTGACAGTCACAGTTATGGACAGTGACCCATTAATACCAAGTCTTGAGGAATGATGAGAGGAGTGGAGCGGAATTTTTTTACTCCCTGTTTACACCAGTGACTCCAAACCTGACCCCTTCTCCAGGCTGGTGACACACCAGAGCTTTTCAAGGCTTCTTGAGGAATGCTGCCCATAGAAGAGGAGACAATTTGGTGTTTCCTCTCATTTCATGGGTGGAAATGTGTGTCTGATTGTGTTCTTCAGCTCCCACACATGTATTACATCCTAGGAGTGATTCCTTGTTGTTTCCTGGGCCACAGTATCTCTGTTGCCTGCACTGACACAGCTCTGACCAGGGACTGGATTTCCAGGTAAATTGTCCCAGGGCAGCACCAGAAAGCTCTGGGCCCACCCATCAGTCTCTGTGCACTGCACTGACCTGTCTTTCATACCCTGATGGTCCCCAACCCCCAAGGTTGGACATGTTCTGTCATCCATGGTATCACCAGGGTATTTGGGATTAAAAAATCGCTGGAGGTTTTATTGGTGTCACCACCTCCCTTTTGCGGGGCCCCAGGAGGCTCTTGGCAAGACCCAGGACAGCTGCCTGTGGGGCTGGGGACTGCCAGCTTTGCTTCCATCCATGCCACTCCTGAAGGGGCAGCAGCCTGGTCTCCACGGCCTCCCCACAGCTCCCCATCTCCTCCTTATCGGATAGCAGCAGCAACCAGACAGCTGAAGTGTTGGACACGTCTCTGAGGGAGCTTTGTTGGCCTCAGCTCCTCCTGTCAGCACTCACAGGCAGCATTTCGCTGACCTTTTCCCATCTGTGCCCCATTTGTTTCCTTGCATGGCTGTAATAGGATGGGAGAAGGGTTGGACCTGTGTCAAAATACCTCCCCTGCTCACTGGAGGTAACACCCACAGCCTGAGCTACCCCTGGACCTCACTCAGAGCTGCCTGGCTGGGGACAGGGCGATGTCAGGGAGTTTCCAACAACCTGGATGGACCGAAACCCCCTCTGGATTTGCAGCACAAAGTCCTTCCCTTTGCTGTGCACACTGTGCCTGTGCCCAGAGCTGGGGCAGGACCCTCCCTGCAGAGCTGGGGGGCTGCACTTGGGCTCTCCTCTCTCCAGACAATGTGGCCTGATGGCCACGTCCTTCCCTGGCCCCTCAGTGAAACACAACTCAGCAAACCCTCCGGAGTTCCATCTCTTTGCCTTTATTCCTGTCACTGGCGCTGGGATTCCAGCATTGTCTGGCTGCACTGTGGAGCAGCTGGATTATTCCAGCCACCCCCAAACCCAGTTACAAGGTGACAAGACCCCGTTCTCATCACACTTCTTTCCCTTGGGCACATCCAGACACTTCCTCCCCACCACAGGAATAAACATTTTTCTCGTTTATGTCCCACGGCAGAAATGATCTGTTTTGATGTTGCTGCCAAGGCATTCCCTGTACAGCAGGAAAACACCCAGAAAGGCTGTCCCAGCAGGACAGGGCACTGTCTGTCAGCATCCTTGGGGCCCTGCCAGATGAACAGTCCTGCTAAAGGTCTCGTATTTAGCAGAGATGGGTTTAGCTGAGGGTAAGGAAGCCCAGGTGAGCTCTGGCCTGGCCTGGAGGGCTGCAGGAGACCAGCACAGGGCACCAGGCTGATGCTGTGCCCCATCTTTGCTTCCCTAGCCCTGTTTGGGGTGTGCTGAACCCTGCAAGTGGGGATCATCCCCCAAAACCTGCTCTGTGCCTGCCTGAAGATCGCGAGATCAGAAAGACAACTGGAAAAGGATTTTTTTTAAGAGCATAGATCACACCATGCCAGAGCCCACTACACAAACCTCATGTCCACAGAGCAGATACTGAAAGCCTTCAGGGACCAAAGGAGACATTTAATTCTTATGCTGTGGGGGCATTGTCTGTGCCTGAACAGCCAGGGAGCCCTGGCCCAGATATTTCTGTCCCCCTGCTCCCTCAGCCTTCAAGAAACCTCTAAAACCCCACGGCATTTGCAACCTCAGCCCTACATGGGGCATCTCCTCCTGTCCCTCCAGCACAGCAGAGACTCTCTGGCACTTTGGTGCTGCCAGAATCCACAAAAAATACATAAAACCTGTATCTATGTATGAAATTCTGTGGAGAGTGTGTTTGACTCCCTCCTTTCCCAGGGATGCTGCTTGCCATGCCCCTGGTGTTCGTGTCGTACATCCTCTGTATTGTTCCTCTGGGCTGAACTCAGAGGGATTTGGGAGAAGGGAATGGGGCAGACACCTGTCTGCAGTGTTTTCCCCTGCAAACAGGGACAGGCATTTTGCTCATGGGCACATTTTTGCTTCCCAGGGTAAAACCAGACCTTTTCATCAAGAAGGTTTTGGTTCCTCGCTCCGAGAGTCAAAACCCTCCTTGATTTGGGCATTAAATCCCGATTTATTTCAGAGCCTGAGGCGGGTCAGGAGCTGGTGGGACCCTGAGAGCTGAAGTCATGGCAAGGTATCCCAGCCCCATGCAGCTCCTGCCTTCAGATCCAGCCCTGGGATTGTGACCTGTTCCACCGCCCGCCGCGAGCCCTGTGCCCACACACCGGTCCCCAGATGGGGGAGAAAAGGGATGGAAGGAATCAAAGTGCTGCTGTCTGTATTTCAGGAGGCTCCCCTGCCCCGGGCTGAGAGCCTGAAGTTCGGCAGCCACACTCAGGGCAAGGAAATAATTTAATTCTCCAGGAAAACCTGCTGTGATTTAGCCATTTCATGAACCTGCGGAGCTTTGAAACGCTTCCTGAGCGGGGACTTCTCATTGTATTCTCAGTCTTTCTCTACTGGAATGGCACATTTTCATTCCCAAAGTCCACGGTAATAAATGGATTATTAAAAAAAAAAAAAATTCATCTCTTCCCTTCTGAATTCTAAATAATCCCAGACATGGCAGTCCATTTCCAAGTTCACTCCCACCTACTTCTTGCCATCTCCATGTTGGCACTGAAAGGATCTAATTCAGTAATAAAAAAGAGACCTTTCTGGAAAGGCGAAAATAACCCAAGAATCTCAGTAGCACCAAATTCCACCATCTCCCTCTTTGCCCTACGGATCATCAGGCTCACAGCCCCTACCTGGCACACACAGAAACTTAACAAGAGATATTCCAACAAGAAATCCTGCATTAAGACAGAAATTAACTGAAATATTCTGTTATGCAACTCGCTGTCTGCTGGGTTTAAATGATCTGAAATATTTTGTTCTTTATTTTTTTGTTCCAGAGTGCTTCCAGTTGCATTTCGTTACTGTATTTATTTATATAGTGTTAGATTTATTTCTAAAATAAGTAACTCAGGTTACTTATCAGCCTCATTATAAGATATCACCAATTCTTTTAAAAATTGTTTTCCTTGTTGGTGCGAAGGAATTAGTGACATTTCCATAATTAAAACGAGCAAAATTCATCTCTGAGCAATTTTACTAATGAATGTTTTCTCAGGTGCCATTTGCGTTATTTGCCGGACTAAATTCACATGACAGAATACAACAAAAGAAGGGAAAGAAGTCCAAAAAAATGCAGCAACCAAGAAGAAAATAGAATTCAATTTTTTTTAAAGGATCGATCGCAGTTTCATGGAAAGGGAGAAAATCCCTGTGGCAGAGTCATGCAACAGACAAAATTCCCATTGCACAAGGAAATAAAACCGCATCCTTTCACATCTGAACCAAGAGCCCATTGCTACAGTGCCGAAAATGGAGAAATTAAGAGTGGTGGGGAAGCCTCCATTTGCGCAAAGGGAAACCCAGACATGGCCCTTTCAAAATAACCCCCAAACTTTTCGTAAATTTCATTAATTACAGGTCAAATCTGAAGAAATCACGCTTAGACTCCACCATGCAGCCGTGGGCAGCTCAGCAGGGCGAGGGGTGAAAGGGAAGGAACACACAGATCCCATGGCTAATAATTAATGAATTCATTAATCAATCATAGAGAGAGGAAGGGCGAGGGGAGGAAGGAATCTTACCACCAAATTGGGTAACCGGCTAAGACCTTTGTGCCATTGAAGAGAAAAGACAGAATTAGTCCAAGCAGGTGGTAATCCATTAGTCCAGGCTGGTGCAAGGGGAAAATCTCCGCGAAGTTTTCAGAAAAACATGAAGTGCCAAAATGAAGAATCCCCCTCCTCCCAGAAAAAAAAAAAAAAAAAAGAAAAAAAAAAAAAAAGGAAAAAAAAAAAAAGAGGGGGGGAAAAGAGTTAAGCCAAGTCCCTCGTGGTGCGGATGACTTTCTGGCTTGTCAGAAACACACCTCTCCAAGGCTTTTCCCCGTAGATCATCCAAAAGCGTCTATTAAAAAGTGCAGGGCTCGGGGATGTCAGCAGGCGGCCAATCAGACCGCATGGCCCAAGGTGAGGGATGAGGCTCAGCCCAGGGCTGTCAATCACCCTCTCCTCCCCCTCCACCCCACAACTTTGTTCCGAGCCCTCGCTGCCACAGACAAACCCTCTGTGCACCACACATCACTGGGGCACTGGGATTCGGGGGCGTATTTTTAATTTTCATTTTTTTTATTAATTCTTTTTTTCCCAATTTCACTTGGAGCCCAGGATGTGCTGCCCCTGGATGCCAGGACTCGGCAAGGTAAGGATGAAGGGTGGCTGTGGTGAGGGGTGGCTGTGATCGAGCTTAATCTCACAGTGGGGGTGAGACAGACAACTTGTTCTTCAGATGGAGGGGGATGGGGGCACCGAGGGGCACAAAACCCTCTGGATGTGGTGGTGTGGGCAAAACTGGTGACAAACTTTAAATGAACCCTGCAGTGCCCAGGTTTTCAGTTTGTGGGTGTGATGGATGGTGGGGGCAGCAGTGGCAGCCTGGGTTTCTATGGAGAAAAAATTGCCATGTCATGGTGAGAGGGGAGCAGGCAGATGGGAACGTGTCCCAGGAATGGATTTCTTGTAAAGTGCATCTCTGGATGCAGAAAGATGAAAATATTATCAAAACCCCACACATGTAGTTAAAAAAAAAAAAAATCGGAAGTGGTTTAATGATTTGCAAATAGACCCAACAAAGATTTTCCTTAAAAATCCTTATTAATGGATAGAGACCCTGTTTTAACAGGAGCTATTGTGCAGCCATAGGGGATGACTCGGCAGAATGGGACAAAGAAATGGGAGAAGCAAAAAAAAGTTGCTTTTGCTCCTAAAGCATCCTCAGCAAGGACAGCTCTGTTGCTGCCCTGGGGCTGCCTGGTGTGGAAGCCCCTGGAGTTCAGGTGCTTTAGGAGCAGCCAATAAATCAGTTTATTTCAGAGCCAAGGCAATGACAGAGGTTTGAGGTTTTGGGCAGCCCAATGCCTCTTATGGTTTTGAATGTTCTAGACCATCTCCTGATACCAAGACTCTGGGCACAAACAAATTCCTTGCTGCTGTTTAATTACACACAGGCACAGATTGCCCAGAGAAGCTGTGGCTGCCCCAGCCCTGGCAGTGCCCAAGGCCAGGCTGGACGGGGCTTGGAGCAGCCGGGGACAGTGGGAGGTGTCCCTGCCCATGGCAGGGGTGGCACTGATTGGGCTTTAAGGTCTCTCCAACCCAAACCATTCCCTGATCCTGTGGTGCACCTGCTTCTGTCGTTCCTGATTCCCAGTTCTCATTGGCTTTGGGACACTGAGTTAGTGCAGTGCTGCTCTCAGCAGTGGTGGTTGGAGACCCAAGAGAGGACACTCAGCAGCTGCTCACACTTCACCTCTTCCTCATTCTCTGCTTCTGCTGCAAGGGCTGTGAGGCCAAGCTTCTCCAGGCTTAGTCAGTGGGTTTTCCAGCTGTCTATGACCCACTATAGATATTAAATGTGGCTTGTTCTCTTGTGGGATTTCAAGTCCCAAAGGGGATGTTGGGTGTAGTCTGTCCTGGCAAAGCTCTACTGGCACCCAGATGGGTTGGATTGAACTCAGTTGTTTGGATCTAAGAAAGCAATGCTTGTCAAAGACCACTCAGGGACACATGGATTTAATCTGCTCTAGTAAATTAAACACTACCTGGGAATTTTCCCCAGGTCTTGAACTTTACTGCCCACGTTTTTAACCATGAAGATGGACCCAGAGTGGAGCTGGCCCAGCCAACTTACGCAGCCTTGAAGAAACTTCAGTCACAATTTGGTGTGGAACAGGAACTATTCCAAACAGACCCTTACAATATGACCCACCTGTTCTGGAGGTTAAGGGAGTTTAGCAGGATGGATGAAGGTTTGCTCCTGTCTGACTCATTCCAGTGCCAGGGAATGGTCACAGGCACCCTTCCCTTACTGCCTAAACAAAGCCGTGGGTTGTGTGAAATGCACTGAAGTGCCTGTGAGCTGCTCTAGCAAGAGCAGAACTGAAAGTGCTGCTCAGGTTTGTGCATCTATTGGTGGCTGGTTTGAAGCTGCACAAGCAGAATAAGGATAAAAGTACTGAGGGACAGAATTTGTGTCATTAAAATGTCACTGTTAGAGAGGCAGCAAATGGAGAGGCTGAAGTGAGATGTCTCAGGTGATACTGCAAGGAAATCCAGCTGGGGAAAGCTTTTGGAATCTGAATTGAATGGTTGGTGGGAGACCATCAAGGAGGTCTTGGTGGGTTAATGGTTGAACTTGATGACCTTTACAGGATTCTTTCCAACCCTAATGATTCTATTATTCCGTGGTGGCTGAGACTGTCCTGTCCATCGGGCACTGGGCAATACAAAATGCTCTTCATCCATCTCTTGGTGCTGGGATTTATAAACCAAGCCAATAACAAGTTACAAAGTGCTTCCTCTGCAGGAACCAAGAGGGAAGGTGACCCCAAACCCAAGTTCAGAGGTTTTATTTGCTGTTGTGCATCAGACAGAGATCTCGGCATGCCTTAGGAAGGGCTGTGTTACAACAACAGCAGAGATCTAAAGCTCCCACCCCACCCCTGTACCCACCCAGCACCAAAATGATGTGGCCATGGGCAGATCCTCAAAGATGAACAGTAAAGGGTTGATCCCAAGCACACCGAATTAATGGGAATGCTCTCCATGGCCTCCGACAGGTGTTGGATGAAGTTTCTCAAGTTGTTCATCCCCACACTCCTTTAACTTCTCCCTTCCACTGCTGTCTCTGTCTGCTCTGAACATCTGTTCATCCCAGCAATGCAAGGAATTTGTGTTGTCCCAACTTTGGTGAGGAGGCTGTGTTTGGAGTGTGTCTGTAATTGCCTTGGACTGGAGATCCTGTAAGCAGAAGGTTCCTCTTGTCTCTCACCTAACTACAAGTGACTCTTGGCTCCGAGTTTCTCCCACCAAAATGGGAAGAAAAATGAGTAGGAAAACAATGGCAGGTTTGAGTTGTGTCTTTGGTTGTATCAGCTTTGATCCCCAAAGCCTTGAAATGGCAGGCCAGCTCCCCAGGGAGGAGGACCTGTCTCCCAGGGATGAAGACAACATTGTCTGTGAAGGGAACAGACTCACTTTGAGTCTTCTTTGCTGTGAAATGAAAATCTGATGCGTACATGCTAAAATTATCCTGGGCATATTTCATGCTAGCCTGAACAAATATTTATAAGTTCTACAGCAAACATTAATTTTAAATGTAATTTCTAAGAGCAAATGACAGTTACCCAAAAGAGTACAATTTCAAAATTTCACTCATAGATACCTCCTTGTGCTGCTGAGTGACAGTTTTATTAACTGAGGGTCTTTTCAATCACATCACTCTGTCTAGTTTGGCAATATTGACTCTCATAGGCCAGTTTCAATATGCCCAGAAATGAAAGGAATGGAGGAAGTCAGAGGTTTGGCTGCTCAAGAAAAGTCCTGTTGCCTTTACAATGTCAGTATAGAGGTCCTTGTGTGTTGTGGGACATTGTGGTAGTGCAAGCTCAGCTGCTGGAGGTGCTGAGACATCCAAAGGCATCCTTTGGTTTATTCCAACAACACTCCAGCAAAGGGCCATTGTGATCATGTTGGAAATGTGCCTCTCCTTCCCCTTGAGCTCTAACTTCTGCAACTTTGCCTCCTTTTAGCTTCTCTTCCTTTCTCCATCTGAATCTACCAGCAGGAAGAAACCAAGTGACCAAGTGACCATGAAGTCTCTGGATTTGTTCTCAGCATGGACTCAACATGTGGAGCCAGAGGAGTGTGAGACACCGGGAGCTCAGACCCCTCCTGGTGGAGTTACCCCATGGTCAGTGTGATGGGAAGAGGACAACTCAAACCTCACAGCAAAGGGCAAGGGATGGATGACTGGGATGACCTTTCAGAGAGGGTTTATGCACCTGGTTCAGAGTTTTGGGGATGGCAAGGTATGTACAAGGCCTGCAGTGCAGCATTAAGAAATTACAGGTGTCAGGGGGCTCGACTTGCAGGTCCACCCCAGGTCAGTTGTGGGTGCTAAAAGTTGAATTGCATGGCCATGAACAGGAACTGAGGAGTTGGATCTCTTGGACAAAGGTCTTTTAAGGGATTTCAAGTCCTAGAACCAACTGGGTTTGTTGGTTTGAAGATGTAAATTTTGGTGCTAAAGTGGAGGTAAAGTAGGACATTAGTACTGCGATGGCTCTGGTCATCAGTTCTAAAGTAAATAATTAAAAAGTATGTAAAGAGCTGAGGAAATCCTTCCTCAAAGCCTGAACTAACTGTCTGAGTCCTTCCATCTGTTTGCTGCTAAGCTGTGATAGGTAACATTAACATTCCCTCCAAAGTTACCTGTTCCTCAGTTCTCTTGGCCAAACCTCTCTCCTGGATCCTCGTGTTCCCTCGGGCTCTTGCAGGCTCTCCTCCTCTGCTGTTGGTGGCTCTGCAGCTCTGGTGGGAATGCTGTGAGTTGGTGTCACCTGGGCTCACCCAGGTGGTCCTTACCTCCACAGAGCATCCTGTGTTGGCACCTGGGCAGGGTGGCCTGAGAGAGAACCTCAGTGGGTGTTCATCACTTCTGGACAGGAAATTATTGTGTATTCCCACAGATCTTCTCTCTGTGCTCCACACCAGTGACTGGGGGGGGCCCTGCTGTCATCCCACATCCCACATTCCTGGCTGGAGCCCCATCCCCCAGTTTGCTCCAGCACAGCCTCAGTGCCACCTCCCAGTGAGCCCAGAGCAGGTGCAGGGTGGGGGCAAGGCTGCCTTTCAGCTCTGCCTGCAGGGGATGTGTGGAGCTCTTGGGTGCCCACAGGGGAGTTGCCCCCAGGGAAAAGCATCCACAGCTGTAGGAAAATGGATCTGCCCCTGTTCAGGATGTAGCTTCTACTTCATATTTTGTTTTAAGTTTCCCTTTGCCAAAGACATGGGTATCAAGCAGAGGGAAGTCAGGCTTGAGCTGAGGCTGTTGAGGTGATGGTAAAAACCTCCTTTCCCGCTGCTTTTAGTGTTTTAGCAATAACTTCATGCCTCATTTTTTTTGCCAGTAGCCTTTACCTCACTCCAGGTATTTACAAACTCTTCTAAGCTGATTATATAGAATTCTTTCACTTGGGATATTTTTTATCTTCCAGTGATGGTAGAAACTCTTTTCAACCAAATATTTGCTGCAATATCCCAGTTTTATGGCCAAGAGACTGGGATTTCTGGTTTGTTTTGTTTGTTTGTTTTTTCATTTAAGAAGGAAAAACAAAATATTTGGTTTCATTTAAAATTTGATTTTGTTTATTAAAACCAGAGGATTACATTTTAAAACACTGGCAGTGCAACCTGCTGTAGTACCTGTTCTTAGATTCAAAGTCAAAAACTTGTGTTGTGTTCTCAACTTTCCCAACAACTCCCCATATGATTTTGCAGGTCCAGGTTCTTTACCTGTCCCTGAATTCTTTCTTGTAGACCTGGGGAAATAAAATTTTCTGTGTATATCCCATCAGCTCTTCCAGGAAGGAGCTGTCTCATCCTCTGTGCAGCCCTGAGCTAGAACATCACAGGACAGCTATGATTCACAGACATCATAAATATTGAGCAGTCGAAGAGATGAGCAGAACTGGAATCCCAGACTTTGTATCTGAGAGGCAGAAGAAGGATAAATGGTGCTGCCCAAGGTTCAGTTGTTTTCCTCCCTTCTATTAACAAATATCCTGCTCTGTGGCCAGGGGATCACAGGAAATATGGGAAGTGCTGACTGCTGGCTCCTCCAGCACTGCCAGAAGTCCTCTAAGGACCTTTCACCTGCGTGCCCCTGAACTGGAGCAGTTACAGACTGTCAATAAAAGCATCTTTCTTTCACTGCCATCTACTTCAATTCCTTCAGCACCTCACACTTCAAACTCTGTTAGATTTTCAGATCTTTCCTTTATTTTGCCAAGGAGATGTTCAGAAAAAAGATCCCCTAATGAAGCCCTAACACATGGGTTTTAGTGACTATGGCAACATGGAGCACAGAGAGGGAGCAACGAAACCCATCTCAAACTTCAGTAAACACAAGGACATTATTATGTTTGACTGGCACAGTCTTGCCTGAAATAGTGCTGGCCCCCATTGCATCATCTGGGGACACTGCTCCAGCAAAGGGGCAGCTTGGGATGCAGCTTTAAATTCTCCTCTGTTCACCTTCTGTTCTTCTACCCATGTCATCCCTACTCCAAGTCATCCCTACTCTCTTCTGAAGAAAAGGAAAATCTCAGTCTGGTACAGTGGGACACTTTTCCCATCAGCCATCAGCTCTTAGTGGGAAAATGATTTCCAGATGCCATTTAGGGCCCTGTTCAGTCTTCACCTGAGCAGGCTGAGCACCTTTGGGCAGGCTGAGGCCTGTGGAAAAGGTCTGGGAAGGTTTTCTTGCACAATGATGTGATGTTTTTCATCAATTTGAAGCAGTAGCTGGGGATACAGGAGAGGTGTGAGTGGGGTGGGTGAGCACATGCAGAGCTCCAGTTCCAACATGTGTGAGGGGTCTGTGGGTGAATGGGAGCGAGCAGGGATGGATGAGGGTGGATGAGGATGTGCCATGGGTGTATAAGGCCTGGCTGGAGGGGAGCAGCCTCAGGAGAGGTCCCAGGGATCTCCTGGGAGCAGATCCATTATTCCAAGCAGTGTAAGGACAGTTTGTGTTGTCCCTCTGAAGCTGGAAGGGAAGGGCACTTTTCCACCTCATGTTTGGGGCAGCCTGGATCTATGGGAGAGGCTGAGCTGCCTCACAGGGCTGCAGTAAATCTGAGTAATTGGACGAGCTGAGCACATGAAGGAACTACGCCCCAGGTCCTGGGCTTGTTTGAAGGCAGCTCTGTCTACCTTGACATCTGCAGGAATGCATCCCAGGGATGGGGGAGGGATGGAGAGCTAAGGGAGCAGAGTTGTTCCTCCCCTTCCTTCTCTCCTTCCCCAGGACTCCAGCCCAGCAGTATCCCAGAGGTTGGTAAAAGAATGAAACCAGCTATTTTTTGCTGCAGGCTGTGATTTTCCACGATGTTGTAGCTGGAAATCGTGGGGCCCTCTGATGTAGGTGAGTGGCTGTGCTGCTGGAGGAAAAGAAGCTGCAGGAATTTCCATCAGTGCTGCATTTCCCTGGGCTCTGGTCAGCCCTGCTGGGGGTGAGTGCCTGGACTCCAGGTCAGGGCACTTCTCATGTTCTTGCTGCCAGGGAGGGATGGGTGACACAGATCACAGATCTTGCATCCTGGGCCATTCCCTTCCCTCACAGGGTGGGTGTGAGCTCTGTGCTGGGTCTGGCACTGCTTTGCATGGCCTTGGCTGCTCAAGGGCTCTGCAGTCCCCAATAGCCCCTTCTGTGCCCAGCACTTGATGCCAGAGGGGCTCTGCTCAGCCTTGGGCCTGCAGAACGAGGGTGACAGGTTTGGATTGCCCCAAGCCCCTTCTGAGACAGCCCAGCCTGAAAGGACCAGAGAATCCCCATTTTTGCCTGAGCACTATGAGGATGTTGGGCTGAACTGGAAGAAACTAAAATACCAGGAAGGGATGAAGTGGGACGGGACAAATATCCTGATGGGAAGCTGGGCTGGGATTTGCTGGGCTGGGGCTGAGTTTGGACCGAGATTTGCTGGGCTGGGGCTGAGTTTGAACTGGGATTTGCCGGGCTGGGACTGAGCTTTGCTGGTGCAGGGGCTGAGAAAAGACGAGGGCAGCTGGCTGGAGGCAGGCAGGAGGTCTGGAGCGGTGCCTGTGGAGCAGCCTGGTGGGGATTCAATCCGGGAAGTTTTAATGACACAACAACAACAACAACAAAAGAGGAAAGAGGGGAAAGGAAGAAAAGGCTCCTGCAGGGCTGGTTGCCACGGAGACCCCAAGGAAGTTTGAACCAGTCCTGCTCTTTTCACAGCCGCCTTTGAGCCAAGGAGGGAATTATGGCTGGCGATAAAAGGGGACATGTGGCCCTTTGCTCACAGGGACCGGCCTCTGCAGTTACGAGGCCTCGGCTCATTTTCTCTCTTGTCCCCTCCTGCAATTATACATTCGGATCTCAGAAAAAAAAAAAAAAAGGAGGGGGAAAAAAATCTAGGACAAGTTGTGCATCCTTTGCCCTGGGGACCCGTCCCCACAGGGCAGATCGCTGCCTCTTCCAGCCCATTATTTTCCCCAGCTCAAGTCTCCTCCCCCAGTTCCTCGGCACTTATGGAATTTTTCCGTGTTCAGAGCTGACAAACAGCTCACACTGTCTGTCCTCACACCAGCCTCAGCACCCAAACAGCTTCCACGAGGAAGGGGGATGAAAGCCTCTTCCAGGGGAGCTGGAGACAGTTTCCTTGCTTGTCACAGCTCTTGGATTTTCGGGAGGGATCTGGCTGACCAAACGCCAGGAATTGAAGTGAAAGGGATAAATCCAGCTCTGTGCTGCCTCCTCCAATTTCTCCAGTGACACTTGCATAACTCAAGCCCCAAAGTTGTGTTGTAGAGCTCAGATTGTGCTCTTGGGTCTTCCTCATCTTGGGGTTAGAGCTGGGCACTTGCACTTCCAGTCCAGTGTGATGGGCTGCAAAAAGTCCTGCTCGGGCCCATTTGATGTCATACACAAGGAACAAAGGGTCAAAGGGAAGGACAAAGTGCCAGCAAGGGAAATGAGTCTCCTGCAGGTGTAGGACAGCACTGGGAGCACTGCACAGCACAGCCTCACCAGCCCTGGCCAGCTGGGCTCAGCTGGGTCAGCAGAGCCCAATTCTCCCTTTTCATGGGTTGTTGGGGCATTCAGGTCTTCCTGGACCTTTGGTGCTGAGAGGGTCATGGTGAGCTCTGTGAGAGCAGGAATGGCTGGGACGTGGGGTGGTGACTGGGAATGGGATCTGCTCCCCCACCCAACCCTTAGAACTTTGCTCCAGAGCTCCTTTGCCTCTCTTGTGCTCAGCTGAGGTGTTGGATGCTGTGACCTGAGTGTGGCAGAGGGACAGAGGCAGAGTTCAGGCCAGGGACCTGCTCTGGCTCTCACCCTGCAGCCCCTCTGCTGCTGAGACACAGAGCCAGGCACTGAGTGGGGCTGGAGGGTCCAAGTGCCAGTGTGGGATATGATTGTACAGACCTCAGTTTGTTTCCATCAGCTTCTTGAGCTGCTTTTTAAACCCTGAACTGTGTTTGAAGCAATCTTGTTACCCAGAGAGCCTGTGGGATATCCATCCTTGGAGGTTCTGGAGACTCAGGCAGACAAAACTGTAGGAAATCTTCTGGCATTAGTCTTGCTTTCAGCACCAGGATGAATTAGAGACCTCCAAAGGTTCCTTCCCACCAGCACTTCTAGGAGATGATGCTGTCTTGCTTTACAGATGGATTTATGTAGTGCTGTTTCTGTGTGTAATAATAACTATTCAACTAAATATAACTATTTAAGTATAAGAAAACACTTAAATAGCCCAGAACACCTTCACAGGAATCATCCCATTGATGGGCTACAGAGCCAGGATGCTGCTCCCTCCTTCTGCCAGGCTCCCTGCAGCAGGTAAGGCAGAGAGACAGTGGCATGGGGCAGGCAGGATTACACCCTCTGAAAAGCTGTCCTGAAAGTGGGCACAGCTCTGGGATCCCAGCAGAAATTCAGACTTGGGCACTGCCAGCTCAGCAGGAGCTGAACGAGATCTGTCAGCCACCCCATTCCCAGTGGAGAGCCTCTCTGCTCAGGAAGAACTGACCTTTAATGAAGGGAGGTTGCTATCATTAAGTGAAGAGCAGCTGCATCAATTGACACTCATTTGGACAAGTGTTTGCAGAAAGGTTTTTGCTGCCTTTGACAGATTTTCGTGTTCTGGGCAGCTGTATCTCCCATTCCCACTGCTGCTCCCCACACACAACGCTGCACCCCACTATCCTACCACCCAAACAGGTCCTTATTCCTCAGCTCCTGCCCTGGTCCTGCTTTGCAGAGCAGCTGATAGTTTCCAGGCTCTGTGCTTAGCACTTTTGCAGTGCTTTGCCTGCTGTCTTCAGACAAAAATAAAAGGAACTTGCACCCCTCAGAGTGTCTGAGCATCATCTTTCCCATCATGTAGCTTGACAAGTGTGCCACCCTTGGAGGTCTTATTGCAGGGGAAGCTGGAGCTTCCTAGAGCTAAAAAGATACCAGAGCTTCATTTTTGATCCCTGTAAATCCACTTCGGTTCCATAACAAGGCAAAAAAGGCAGCTGGTGCATCCCCCAGTCAGCATTCCCCAGTGTTCCCAGTGCAGAGAGAGTGGTGAGGGCTCCTCAGGCTCTCCTTGGTCACTGCTCTGGCTTAAATTTCTCTGTCCCTGTGTCATCACAGCCAAATGTTCCCCTCCTGGGGTTACCCCCTTGGTTACCCTGGTGTCCTGTTTGTGGGGCTAAGTGGTGAATCACAGCTGTCAAAATAACCTTTACTGGGGGGAAATAACTATTAATATCATTGCCACCTTTATTTGCTGCTGCTTATGTTTTGTTGTCCCATTTTGGATGGAAAATGTGTTCAGGAGCAAGAGTTTCTCTATGATCATGAGAGTGAATGTTTGTGAATCAGAACTGGCAGCATCTTGTGTCCTGCTCACACTTCTGCAGCCGGTGGCTGACTCTCAATCCCTCCTGTTTCTCTAAGACCACGTTTATTTTACAGGAAAACTGTCCTAAAACGTAGTGAGGGTGGTGCAGTCCCTGCTGCTGACCTGCAGAGCAGCTGCCTCCCACCTGAGCTCCCTGGCCTGGGGAATAAACTCGAGTGGATGGGGGAGCCTTGCCAGGAGAGCTCGGGAGAGTGGGACACAAGTGCCATCCAGTGGGCCTGTGACAGCTGCCCGGGTGCCACAGGATCTGGGGCTTTGGGTGGGAAGGGACCTGAAAACCCATCCAGTGCCACCCCTGCCATGGGCAGGGACACCTCCCACTGTCCCAGGCTGCTCCAAGCCCCGTCCAACCTGGCCTTGGGCACTGCCAGGGATGGGGCAGCCACAGCTTCTCTGGGCACCCTGAGCCTGTTCCGTGTCCATTTGTGCCGTGGGTTGGAGCACTGGGTCACTGATTCTCCCCTGGTCCTGCCACAGACAACCCTGGGCTGTTCAGCAAAGCACAGGTCCAGGTTATACCCCCAAAACACCTTCCCCAGGGCCCTGGGTACCCGGCAGTGCCCATCCCTGGGGTGTTCCTGCTGGGGGGACACAGGAGCACAACCAGCCTGGAAGAACCACACACGGAGGATGAGCCCACTGCACCCCACCTCCCCCAGCCCTCTGGGATGGAGATGCTGCAGGCGATGGGGGGAAGCAAACCCCAAGCCAGCGGTGATGTGTGTGCTCGGTGTCACGGCGGGGGGAGCGGACACCCCGTACCTCGGGAGCCCAGCCTGCCGTGGGCAGAACAGGGCGGTGGGGAGGCTCGGGAGGGCGGGAGGAGCAGCAGCAGCGCCTTTGCCGAGCGTTCGGAGCGCCGTGTCCGGGACAGCCGCGATCCCCGGGGGCACAGTACCATCTGCCGGCAACGCGGGGCAGCCCAGCCCCGGCGCTCCGCTTCCACCCACGGCCGCAGCACGGCTTTGCTGCTCATTCACTCCGCTTTTACACGTTTAGGTTGCAAATTTAGACTTGGGATCCGAAGCATCCCTGCGAGGGGGAGATTCCTCCCTCGGACCGTCGGAATTGCTAATTCGGGCTGGGATGTTTTTTCGCCTGCAGAAGGAAGGAAGGAAAATCCCCAAATAGAGCCTGCTCTGCCAAATTTGTGTGGAAGGTTTATATAGATAGTTTACAGTAATTTTTCCTTGGTTTCCTACTAAGGTGTAGCTCAAATATTAATGTTTTCACCCTCTACCCTCTCCCTTACCGGGCTGTGCATTACATCAACCCTCCCTGCCTCCCCTCCCAGCCCAGTTTGTTCCTGTTCCGTCCTTTTCTATTCCTCACAGCACAGAGCTTCGCCTCTGAGTGTCGCAGGCTCTACCCCACTTCAATTTATTTGTCGAAGCAATAGCAGATGATCGATTTGAGGCTGTTTGTAGTTCATTGCTGCTCTCAGAACCCTCCAGTCTGGCATCCACATCCACTTGGTTTCCTCTTAATCACTTCCTTGCTCCTGTTTGTCCTCTCCATGGCCATTTCACAGAGCAGTGTCTGGAGGGTGCAGCTCATTGAAAAGGAAGCTCAGAGCACGTAGCCACTGGCCCACACTCTGTGGCCAGGAAACTGTGGTTGAAAGCAAACCCAGAGGATTCAAAACACAGCTCCCAAAAGCATTTGTTAAGTGATGTGAGTTCAAAATGATCCAGGACTTGGTCCCACTCCTGGAATGTGAGCCCACTGGTTGAGGATGGGTAGGGGGCAAGACAGTCCCTGTCTGACTGCACTCCCTGGTTTTTGTTCTTCTAAGCCTGACTCATCTACCAAAATGCACCTGGTTGATGAGGTGTGTGTCCAGTGCTTTGGAAACAACAATTTGTTCCTCCCTGCAGAGCCATCAGCTTGTCCCAGTGCAGCACTGGAGCTGCAAGCCCAGCTGGGTTAACTGGGTAAAAGGACCAATCTGAAGCCTGTGGGGTTGAATTTGAGACCCTTTGGGTGAGCTCAGCTCACCCCAGCTCAGCTGAGAGCTTGGCTCCAGTGCAGGGCTCAGGCTGAGGGGGTTCTCACACCCAGTCCCCGCTGGGGCTGCAGGGTTTGGCCACCAGGACACGTGGGACAGGCTGTCCTCAGGGGCATCTCCTGGGGTGGTGGAGGCTCAGCTCCCAGCCCAGCTCTGAGAGAAACAGGGCTCTGCTCTCCACATCTCTTCTGCCTCTCTGCCAAAGGCCGTGTGTATCCATCCAAACATCCCCCCTGGAAGCAGCTCGGGGCCCACAGAGCTCTCCATGGACTAGTCCAGAACACTGATTATGCAGAATTATGCAGAATATGGTGTCAAACAGTGGTCAGGACTGCAGCTGGGAGCAGGGAGGGGATGAAGAAAGGAGGGGGACAGAAATTCCTCTTTAGGCAGCACTGAGGTCTTACACTGGCCCGGTTTGTAACTGGTTCCCCTCTTGCAGCTCAGCAGCTCCACATGGAGTATTAACACATGATTGAGTATTAACTGTGATCAATAGTCCTTCTCCATCCATCCAAGATACCTCCTTGGAGGCCTCTCAGAGCTAGGACCTCAGCAAGGCTGACGTGGCATGACCAGGGTGGATGTTCTCCTCTTTCCTGCAGGGTGCAAGGACTGTCCTGACCCTGCTCCTCAGTCCTCTCTGGAGCAATCACAGGCTTGAGAGGAACCTTAAAGACCATCCAGTTCCAAAACCCCTGCAATGAGCAGGGACATCTTCAATAAAACCAGCTTGCTCCAATCCTTGTCTGACCTGGCCTTGGACACTTCCAGGGATCCAGGGGCAGCCACAGCTTCTCTGAGCAACCTGTGCCAGGGCCTCCCCACCTTTATTTCTTTCTTTATATCTGGTCTGAATCTACCCTGTTTTAGTTTAAATCCATCACCCCTTGTCTGATCACAACAGGCCAAACTAAATAAGGCAGCTCTGCAGCCTCTGCCACTCCCTCGTTTTGGGTCTTCATCGTGGAATCAGAGAATGGTTTGGGTTGAAAGGGAACCTTGAAGATCATCAAGTTCCAAGCCCATGCTGTGGGCAGGGGCCTGTTCGTGCCTCACCATCCTTCCTGGATGGCCCAACACACTTTTGATCAGGACAAGTAACACCAACAATGCTCCCTTCAAACTGCCCTGAAGAACATCTGATCCCCCCATCTCCCTGTCCTGCCTTGCTGCACAGACAGGGCCTTGCACTCTCAAAGGAAGTAGAAAGTCCAGGATTTCAGTTTATGTCAGGTCCAGACTGGATTTAGGTTGGAAAATCCCCATAGTGTGTGTGCTCACAGTGGAGTTCATGGTACCCCTCACACAGCTCCTTTTTGTGGTCAGAGGCACACCCAGGGGAACACGTGTAGACTTTAAGTCTTGGACTTCAGGTCCTCTAGAGACTCCTGGTGCTTCTTTTATCTCTGTCCCCCTCACCTGAGGGCCCCTGGATTCCTCAGCAGTGCCCCTGCCCTGGCTGAGCTGCTGTCCATGGGGCAAACAGGAACCTGTGGCTCTTTCCCACCCCCACTGGAGGCTGTGGATCCAACTGCTGGACCCTGACCCGGTGCATCTCCTGACAAAACCACAAAAGGAAATCCCCACCAGGTACTTGGATGCCGTCAGGGAGCAATGGGCTTTTCCAGAGGAGTTTCATCATGTTCCCTTCTGCCTTTCATCTTCCTGAGGTTTGCATATTCCTGATCCATGACATGTCCCTTGCTTTCATTTTTGCCACCTTTGTAATTTGATTTTTCTTTTGATCTGTTTCACAATTTCCCCAATTTTCTGTTTAGATTTTGAAATTTGGCTCTTGCCCAGCAGCAACACTGTGCAAAAGCAGATTCCTTGGGAAAAACACAAGAACAGAACGTGCACGTAACGAGCCTTCTCCTGAAAAATCTCCCAGACAGCAAGAATTTGCAGCTTAGGGACTTCCCCAGCCCCAGGTAGTGATGATGGCTTTACTAACAGTGGGGGTTTTTTCTTCCATAAATCTATGGATTTCTCCTTAAACTGCATTTGGACATTTGGCTTCTGTGATTTGGTGTCACCTGCAGTCCCACAGCTCTTGGTGACAATGTCCTGGTTGTGTGAAGAACAGCATCCAGTGGGGGGGTTATTTAAAATGCAGCCAGTCAGCTTAGTTTGATGTCACAGTAATTGTAAATTCTTGTCCACTCTCTGCCAGAGCACATGGTCTGATACTCTGTTGTACCTGCATCAGTTTTCTCTCATGCAAACTGAAGGATCCCAACTCTGTAGCTCCTTCTCCATACCCCTTCTCTGGCTCTGGTCCTGTTGCTGTGACTCTCCACACCTTTCCCTGTTCCATGGCACCACTGGCTGAGGTGGGAGGTGGGAAGGGGCCTGAGCTGTGCCTGGATCTCAGCTTCAGGCACCATGAAATCAGGTTTCTCATAGGCAACAGCTGCTGCTCCTTGCCATTCCTGCTGGGATGAGCTGAGGGAAAGCCCAGGCCATCCAGGTACAGGGTCACTGAGTGCTGGTGAAGCTGCAGAGCAATGCTTGGGTGGAGAAGCAGTAGTGCTCCAGAACATTCCCTGGGATGGGCTGAGGACTGGGTCCCTCCTCAGCCCACAGCCAGTGGAATAATCCCCATTTTCTCAGGATAATGCAGCACAGTGGGACATGGGAGGAGAGATCTGTCTCATGTCTGTGATGGCAATGTCAACATCTGAGCTAATCCATCACTTCTTTATGGACAACGAATTTCCAATATACAACAAGTGCTTAATTAAGCACAGCCTTTAATAAAAACATCACCTCAAACCTTCTGGATGGTCATCATAGAGAGCAGGACATCAGGAATTACGGCTAGAGACCAAAACAGGAGACACATAGGAAACAGCTGCCATTGTGTTCTCCTCAGCGTGGGGCAGTCCAGGTGTGTCTGCTCACACTGCTGGGAGAGAGGAGGAGCTCGGCAGAAGCCAGAGGATCCTGTGCTGGCCAAAGGTACCTCAGGAGAAGTCTTTGGGATCAGGCAGTGCCTGTGACACGCCAGACTCCGAGGGTGTTGGGACATCAGGGAATACCTGGGTTTTGTTTCTGGTTGCTATCAAGGTCCTGTGTGGTCCCTGTGCACGGCTGTGGCCGGGCAGTGCTGTTGGCATGAGCTGCAGTGGTAGGAAGAAGACTATGAATGATTGCAGAAGATGTGACCTGTCCCTTGGGATGATCAAACTTCCTACAAGCATGACAGAAATATGAAATATCATTTAATTATTGGGGATGGGACCTATCAACTCGGTGCTCCACAGACGCCAAAATGAAACTGCACCTGAATGAGAGGAGATGGCTCGATGGGGGTGTCACTTCCCTGTCACCTCCTCCCCTTTGGGGTCTTGTTGGGCAGTCCCTGAGCAAGGGGCTTGAAAGCAATTTGCTGCCCAGCTCCAAGCTTTCTTCTCCTGAGAAAGGAAGAGGCTTTTGTTTTGTGGGCTAAGATTGTGCACAAATCCTGGTCATTTCATGGGGCCCTGGATGCCCTCTCTGGAGCCTGGCACCTGCTGCCAGGTCTGATCAGGACAGGGATGTATGGACTAATTTATAATTTAGATGAGGAGAGGAGTGGGTTTTGCAAAGCCCTGGCTGGCAAAGTGTATCTTCCCCACTTGATCGATATCTGAGTATCAGAAATTCTAAGGAAGTCAAGTCTAGCACTGAGTGGGAAATTTTCTTTGGTTTGCATGAATCCCTCAAAATGCCTTTTCTCCAAAATGTCACAATATATGGCTCTTTGTTGTGGAAGAAATGAAGTCAGGTGGCAACTGAAATTGGATTAAAATGTCCTTGAAATGCCATAAATAAAAACCCCATGTGAACTGTAGGTATGAAATAGCTGCTGATATAGGAACTGGCCCAAATGGCTACAGGACAGTGAACAGAGCAACAAGCAGCTGACTCAGAAATTATCTGCTTTAGAAGAAACATGGCCATTGTGCCTTGCGAAATGCCTCTAAACTGCTTTCAAAACGGCACTGATCAAATCAGCTCTGAAATAAAATAATTGAACTGGAGAGACATCTGCAATGCCAAGCCCTGGAGCATGGCCCCAGGAACTGGGATGAAGCAACCTGCCAGGACAGAAGACAGCTGTTGTTTCTCCAGGCCTTCGTAGGTTTTACTGGCTTGGGGACTCCATGGCAAAGCCTGAGCCTTGGCCTGGCACTGTGCAGTGGAGCACATGGAGCAGTGAGAAGTCTCACCCATTTGGGGGACCCTCTCAGCTACTTGGGAGCTCTTGCTGCCTTCCTACTTTCACCAGTTTTCCTTTCCCTGATGTATGATGCCCTTCTCCAAAGTCCTCAGCACACCTGAGCCTCAGCCCTGCCTCTGGCAAAGCCTTTTCCCTTCGTGCTGGTGGAACAAAGTCCTGAGCCAGTCCAAAGCCACTCCCATTCCTGCCCTGGGACTTGCTTCATGCCCAGCTCCACCTTGTCCTCCTCCAGGTCTGCCCTGTGTCTCTCCCAACATCTTCTTCTCTGCTTCAGACACCAACTCCTCTTTATCCTCCTTCTGACCCAGCTTTTCACTGACTGACCAAACCCCTGAGGTTCCTGGATTTTCCCCAAGAGCCTCTCCAAGACTGCTCCTCCCTCCCTGCACGGGCAGCTCTCCTCCCACACTGGGCTCTCTCTCACCTCGTGCCCAAGGCAGGAATTATGGGGACAGGCCCTGCTACAAGAGCAGCACTCACTGTCCTTTGGACACCTCCTGCTGCAGACTCATCTCCAGCTGTCCTGCCATGAGGAGAGGAGCAGAGGGCACAGCCAGGGCTGTCCTTCCTTAGCCCAGCACCTCTCCCAGGTTCCCCTTTGCTGGCAGATGGAATCAGGACCAAGAAAGGCAGGTCACAGATCCCCTCCATGGTATCAGGGCGTGCTCAGCTTGCCCAGAAGCTCAGCCTGTTCTCCTGCAGCCCTTCAGTGCAGACATTGCCCAGCAGCCCCAGCTGTAACACCTCCCTGCAGCTCTCACCTGCCCCAGGCACTTCCACACCGTTTGGAATTCCCTCCCTCAGCCCAGCCAGAAGGGAAAATGTGCTCTGCCAACCACAACTCTCCCAGTATAAATAGATACTGTCAAAGGTGTGACAATGTGGCCTCCAAACTGTATGGGACGGTGCCTTCCTCACATCAGAGACACTTCCCAGGAGGCACCAGAGAAGTGTCTGTGCCCTTTTCCCCACCAGTGCTGACCCCCCTCCCTCAGCACCCACCCTGAGCTGCTCTGTCTCTGGTTCTCCTGTCCAGGATGAAAGGTTCAAACAGTTCATGGTTGTCCTCTGTGGGCATTTCATTGCCTGTGTCCTGGCCAGTCCCTTTCACCCTCCCTCGGCAGGTCCCTGTGGAGCTGCACAGTTCTGTGGGATCCAGTACCTTTCCTGCCTTTCTTCCTCTGTGAGGCTTCATGGCTTTCCTGGGAATCTGTGAGTTGGGCAGAGCAGTATTGGCCTTCCAAGAGTTTCCAGAACTACTGGAAGCCCCTCCCCTGCCACAGCTTTGCCCAGGAGCCAGCAGCCCTCCCATTCCCTCTGCTCTGCTGGCAGAGCTGCTGCAGGAACTCTGCCCTGCCCACCAGTGCTCCCTTCCCCAGGCAGGACAGGGAACACATCCAGGCAGCTTCTCTGACACACGGAGGTGCTGGGCACCCAGGAGTGGCTTCACGGTGTCACAGCTTCTCTGAGAGTCTGGGAAAAGGGACCTGGGCTGCTTTAGAACCCAAAGGGTTGGGACTGTGGTGCACCAGAGCATGTGAGGCTGGAGAGCACATCCCAGCAGAACTGCAGAGGCTGCACTGTGGCCTCCCTTGCCAAAGACATCAGGGCTTGGATGTGACACTGGTGAGCCTGGTGTGGTGCTCTCCATGGGGCTCCGCTCTCAGAGATGGGGGCAGGTGGTCTCCTTCTTCCTGAACTGCTCCCGGGGTCTGGCTGGGGACATCTTGGCACCGTGGCTGAAGAATATTTGCAGATGTGCAATTGCATCCCCTGATGAGCTCTCAGAAAATGCTGATGTCTGTAATTCCTTGGTGCCCAGCTTGTATCCTCTGCAAAATGTTGTGGTAGTGAGAAATGAGTCAAGAAACGAGAGGTTTATCAAAAGCAACCCCCCCACAACTCCTCATGTAAGCTGTAAATCAGTCCTTACAGCCCTACCCTGATCACAGAGCCTGGCAGCAGATCCCACGCTCCAGAGAGGGCGTCCAGGACCCCAGGAACTGCTCAGGGACTGCACAAAGAGACACCAAAGAGGTGGAGGTGACAGAGAAGTGGCTCAATGGTGGTGTCACTTCCCTGAAAGAGGAACTTGAAAGCATCTTGCTGCCCATCTCAAGGCTTTCTTCTCATCAGCTGCAGTCTCACCTTAACCTTGTTGCCCAACTAAGAGTGGGGTGGGTTTTGCAAAGCCTTGGGTGGGTGTGAGTGTTTTTCCCACTTGATCAATATCTGAGTATCAGAAATTTCTATGAAGTGGAGACCAGCATAACAGAAATATTGAGTGGGAGGTTTTCTTTGGTTTGCATGAATCCCTCAAAATACCTTTTCTCCAAAATCTCACAATATTTACCTCTTTTTGTGAATCAAATTAAGTCAGACTGCAACTGAAATTGGAGTAAATATCCTTGAAATGTCATGGATAAAACCCCTGCAAAAACTGTTGGTATGAAATAATCCTCAGGGGTCTGTTGGACTTGGCTGGACAAAGTCACAGCCATCCTTCTCTACATTTGAGAGCAGCTTTCTCGGGACAGGAGGATGGTCTAGAGACCTCCAGAAGGTTCTTTCCCCAAGCACTTCTAGGAGATGTGGCTTGTGTAATGCATGTGTGGTTACACGGGTCTGTGGGAGCGTGCTCTGTGCTCTGGGACGTGTTGGATCCACCTGCTGCACCCAGAACAGCAGAGCAGTGAGCCCGAGCAGAAGGAGGGATGTGCTGGGTGCCCGGGCACAGCAGGAGCCTCTTCATCTCTTCACTGACCCTTCCCTGCACAAACAGCTGCCCGCGGCCGTGCGGCACCGCCGGGGCTTGGAAACGGCGTGTTCGCCCCTGCACCCCCGAGAGCGTTCCACGGGGCACTGCCGGGCACCCCGCAGCCTGGTGCTGAGCCCCTCCGTGTCCCGCCGCCGCCTGGGAGCGCAGAGCCCCGAGGGTGGCCTGGGGATCCTGGGGGAAAAGAGGGACCCAGCGGGGATGGAAGGGCCCGGCGGGGATGGAAGGATCCCGTAGGAAAAGAGGGACACCGCGGGGATGGAGGGACCCGGCGG
>VZRZ01007081.1:307417-362855 GCA_013398175.1 Climacteris rufus
TGCAGTGCCCTGGTCAGGAGGGTTGCAGTGCCCTGGTCAGCAGGGATGCAGTGCCCTGGTCAGGAGGGTTGCAGTGCCCTGGTCAGGAGGGATGCAGTGCCCTGGTCAGGAGGGATGCAGTGCCCTGGTCAGCAGGGATGCAGTGCCTTGGTCAGGAGGGATGCAGTGCCCTGGTCAGGAGGGATGCAGTGCCCTGGTCAGGAGGGATGCAGTGCCCTGGAATCAGGACCCACAGGGAGATATTTCATGTGGCTGAGCTGAGCTGAAGGGTGGAAGGAGTCAAACCAAGGATGTGCAGACTGGGGGAGCCCAGAGCAGGTGAGGATGGAGAGCCCTGTGCACAAGCCTGACCTGGTTACTCCCTCTCCTCCCAAACCAGCAGCTCTTCTGATGTTGGAATTTTATTTTCTGTTCTCTGTGGAGTTTCAGGAGAATTGTTTTTAAAAAAATGAGTCTGGATTTGGACACATCATCTGTTACTGCTCCCAGGAAAGGTATGCAGCAAACAGAAAAGCCCATCTCAAAGGATTCTGACTCACAATGTCGTGTAAATTCACCTGAGGTTTTAAATGAAGCTTTTTCTCTTTGTGAGGAGAAGAAACTTGATAGAAAACCTGGAGGATAACATAGAGACACCTGCCTGAGGGGCTGAAATGACAGAGAAAAGTAAAAACCTTGGATATCAATTGTTAAATCTCAATATTGATTATTGAGATTCATGGTTTAGATGCTTCGGGGATTTCTGCCACCTCCTTTGCAGGCAGTGGGGGTGCAAAGCAGAGGACCCATCCCAATTAGTCACGACAGTACAACCCTCACAGGCCATCCATTCACCCAGGGACAAATGTGGAGGATTAAATTGTGCTGTTTCTGAAAGGATTAAAACTCTGTTTCACTGAGCTGCTGGGGACAGAGGAGAGCTGGGCACCTCTGTGCACTGCACAGGCCTTGGTTCCATCTGCCATGTCCCACATTCTCTCAGCCTTTCCTGAAGCCTTCTTGCAGCTCTCCGTGGGGTGCAGATATTCCTGTGGAACATGAAAGGCCCCTGAAATCAGATATGCAGTGCTGTTGTGGGCTGCTTTGATTTTTCTCCTTACTTGGGAGAGGTAGGAAAGGCATATTTTTACTGTTTTTTAAGACCTTTCAGATCCAGAGGACATTGGGCATTGCACAGGAACAGGCTCTCATTAAAAGTCTCTTAAGCAGCTGGAATGTGGCTGGAAGGAGATTAAAGGAAATAGATGAATTTAGCAAAGTGCTTAGACAGAAAAGGAGAGAGAAATAAAGTTGGAGATCCTTATTGTTCTTTCAGATTGCGAGCAGGTGTGCATTAATTCAAAGAGTTCACTTTTTTCGCCCTATGATCTGTAGATAATAAACTCTAAATCATCTAAAAACGAAGTGCAGTTTGCCTGACTGCAAATATCTGCATATTTTATATTTAACCTCATACGAATGTTTGCATACTCTGATCTTGATCTGATGCTGTGTTGGCTCTGCCCTGATAGAACACAGTTGTAGTGGGAGCCTGCAGAGCCTCACAGGGGCAATCTTGGTGTGTCTGTCGGGATTTGGAGGGTGGCTTCTGCTCCCAGCTGTGCCACTGGTCACCTGCACGGCCTTGGGCACCTCCTTGAATTCCTCTGCCTGCTTGTCTAAGCTGAAAGTCACGTGAGAGATGAGTTTTGGGAGCTGTGTCTGAGCTCTGACCGTGTGCCAGGACTGCTGATCCCCCAGAGCCTCAAACCCAGGGGTGGAATTATTTCCTGCTGACATCCCCTGCCTCAGGTGACCAGTGTGAGAGTTTGCACGAGGGACACTTTCACAGACAGGTGTGTTCTAGGTAGCTTTAGTCACTTGGATTGACCCATTTACTGCTTATTTCATGAGCTGTGTTCTATCCATCTGGTTATTTCTGGCCTGCACTTCTAGAGGAAAACCAAGTTACTCTGTGTGTTGCAACTTCAGACATTCAATAACAACAGGAATAGAATTAAGAATAAGTATTAAGTAAGATCCAACTCTCTGTGTAGGATGCTGCATTACCTCTTTCAGAATTTAAAGTGCTGCTGGATCCACTTTTAGGAAGTGTTTTTCCCAATGAAGCTTTTGCTCTAAATGGTGTAAAAGATGAATTAGGCTTGGTATCTCTGTGTGTGGTCCCAGGCTGTATCTGCTGTGCACTATTGAGATTGCTCTGAAAATGGAATCAAATTCTTCAAAGCTTTTTATGGTGCCTTTCATTATCCTGTCGGGGTTTTCCCCAAATATCAACACCCAACATCCTTCAGAGTGTGGGGAATGGCAATGCCACCTTCTCCCCAATCTCACTGGCCACTGGTGGGCCAAAGGACTCCTGGAGGCAATCCTTGTCCAGGACTGTAGAACTCAGGCCAAAGGTTTATGTAGCTTCACCCCCTGCATCAGCACTGGGTAATAATAAACCTGAAGGCAAAAGCATAAAAAGGAGTAGGGTGGCAGACAGAGATGCTCTCTCAGAATCTTTTCCATCTTTTGGCAGTCTGCAGAATTTCCTGTGGCAAAGTATCTTTGTGTTTAATGGTCCCTTATGACTCTTTCTTCCATGATTTGTATGGATACATGGATACTCAACATTCTTTGTGCCCTGCATTGAGAAGGGCTGCAAATTTACCTACAGCCTCATTTATTTTAAGTCCATAAATTAATAAATTATCACGATTTCCCCTGGTTTTTGTATTTTAGAGGTTGGAATAGTCTTTACTCACTTGCAAGTCAGTCCTGCTTTCACGTCCCTGTGTTGTTCCAGTATTTCTTCTTCTCCTGGTGAGAATTGTGGAAGGTATCCAGGCTGTGTTCACACACAAGCTATTTTGGAAACCTGTCGACCGTACATGTCTAAGCAGATGGTAACATCTGTCTTGCCCCTGGTCTGTGTGTTCAATAACTCCTTCAAAGCAGGTTTGAGAGGCCTGAGCACCTTCCACAGAAGTTGTGTTGACTCCACTGTTCTGTATTTAACCTTTGCCCACTAATTCTCCTCTGCTTTTAGAGTTTCTCTGAGCTTGCCCGGTACAGCTCTCCCTTGGGCTCTGTCATTAATTGCATCTCTTGTCAAAGCTTAAAGGTCCATTTGCCACCTTTTCTCCCTTTCACTCAGTCTTAAGCAATACCTTTGCACCACATTTCCCTTCCTGAATCAACACCCTGGTGTGAATCAGACACCCCTGAGCTACAGAGGAGCTTCCCAGTCTTGGCTTTGCTACTTGAAATGCATCAGCCCCCCGACAAACCAGGGGGAGCTCAACTGCCTTTAGTTAAAGTGTGTCTGCTCAGGGTCTGAATTTCTGACTTTCACCCTAGGGCTCTTGCTTTGCACTGCCTGCTGTCTCTGTTCCCCAGGACAAGGGATTCATGGATTTCTGGCAAACACCCTAGACCCTTGGGATGAGCAATGGCAAGAACAAACAGTGAGCAGTTATCTTGCAATTCTCTGTTTCTTTCCCACTTGAGGTCATACTCTGGGACTCCCCTGGAATCAGAGCCACCAAGCCTCTGCACTGAGCTCCTGCTGCTTCTGAAGGCCCTGTGAGAAGGAAGGGCTGAGAGCTGATCACTCCTTTCCTAGGAAGGAGATGCCTGGGTCTAAATAAATACTCAGTGAAGCCACTGCTGCTATCTCAAATATCTGACAAGGGAGGAATGATGGTTTACCTGGGATGGAGAACACTAAAATGAGGATGGGGACTGGCAAAGCTCTTTTTGTTTTGGAAGGGATTTTGGGGAGGTAGGATGCCTGGCATGGGTGGCAGGTCTGTTGGTACGTGGGTCAGCAGTTACATGGAGTTGGGGAATATTGCAGCTGTGCTTTTCAAGCAGTGGGTGCTTTGTGTTGTTACATCAGGCTCTTAAATTTTTCAGTGCCAGCTCCCTCATCCTTATTTCTTCTCTCTGTGCTGTGAGCAGACACTGCCTGGCAAATGGAGAGTCACCACATCTCCCACTCCAAGTGCACTTTCCTGGGATGGCAGTGCTGGAATACCACTGCTGGGCAAAGTGCAGGCCTCTGGGTGAGGGTTGTTGTTCCTCTGGCTGATGTAACAGCAACACCTCTGCTGAGCCCAGCGTTGTCCCACTGAGCTGGGTACAGTCTGAGCATCCCCAAGTCTGAGCTTGTCCCTGCCCCTTGAAGTGTTGCCATATCATGATCTTCTTGAGCTTCAGAGCTTGTGCAGAGCATGTGCTCATGCACCCAGGGAGATCCACCCCAGTGAACAGTGTGTTGGGTTTTAAGCACCAGGGTGAGCCAGGCAAAGCCACCAAGTGGGCTCATCATGGGTTGGTCTCACTGCCTTGGGTCACTCTCGTGTCCCTTGGGGCAGTTCCTCCTGCTCAGGTCTGCCTTGGGCAGCCTCTGGGCAGGGTTTGGTGCCTGGCAGGGCTCTGACCTGTGCAGTCTGAACTGCTCTCTGAAGCTCATCAAGCTGTGCTTGTGCTGAACCTGGCCCCAAATCTCCATCTCTGTTTCCAACACTGCCTGTTTTCTTCTTGGCTCCCTGGGAAATCTTGTGTTTCTGTCTCTCAGTTCACAGGGACAATGTGATGAAGAGATTCTTCTCCCTGCTTGGTTTCTAAGGTTCAGTGCTCACTGTGTGATGCACAAAGATTCCTTGGTTCTTGGATAGTTTGCAGGTCTCTGGGTGATTCCATGTGTTAGTTAATTGCCTTTGTTCCTAATTACAGATGTGTGAGCACATCTGGGTGCTGTAGGCTCCTGTGAGAATGGATACAGGGTGCTGTGGGATTAGGTCAGCAGACCTGCACTCTAACTCCTGTGCCTGGATAGGCTGGGCTGGCTACAGGGAGATTTAGAAAATAGCTTAGGAACATCCTTTATTTGTCTATAAAGTACAGGGGGGACTCAAATCACAGCTGTAGCACTTGCCTTGCATCCTCCATCATGAAGGAGGATCCCTGATGCACATCCACATCCCTGATAAGAGTATGGTCATAGTTGAGCAGCTGAGGATAAGAAATGTCTGTTGTGGAGCCAGGTAAAGTTCCCATTTTGGTGACTTCCATTGGTTGAAATTCTTCACTCGTGGACTGGAGTGTGGTAGAGAACACGGACAGGGGTTGTGTTCACTGGCACAGACTTCCCTCCTCCCTCCCCCTGCCAGCACAGCCTGGTGTTTGCTGTGCCAAAACACACATCTGGAAACATGACCATCCAGCCCTGGCTGGAAAACCCCACTGTGGAAGAGCCTGGGAATGGTGCAGAGGTGGAGAATCTCACAGCCTCCACTGCTGGGGGAAATTGCTTGTTTGGTATCTGCCACCTCCCATCTCCACCTGGCTGGTGCTGCTCAGGTGCTGAGCTGTACAGGGAAGAGGATGCACAGTCCCTGCTCTGCTGGCAGCAGTGCCATGGACAGAGGTGGCTCTGGCTTCCATCTCTCCCTCTCTGCTGCTCTGACTCCCACACCTGTGCAGCCCAGTTTGCCTGATGGGGAGAGGAACAAAACCCAGCTGGCTCCTCTGTTTGTCTGTATTGAAATATCTGTGGAACTGTGCAGAAAACCACAGGACTTGGGAGATGGAAGGTGTCACTGCAAACACTCATATTGAGGCTGAGATGTGTCCAAAAACAAAGGTTCCAGAACATTTATGTTGATCTGTCTGGTTTTGGCATTTTGGGGGCCAGGAGATTCAGGTTCTCTGCAAGTCTGGGTTTAGGAAGCAGGGGACACACTCCTGTTCTGTGAGGTGCTGCTGCACAACAACTGCTCCCTCAAACCCACAACAACTGCAGCCCTCAAATCCTGCACCAAAGTAAAATAATTTCTCTGTGTTTTCAAGCATCCTAAAGATATCAGGGGAGATGAGTTTTGCCAGAAAAATATTGTTTTGCCATGAAAAGTAAAACCATTTGTCTCCAAAATTTGTGACATTTTTCAGCTGAATTGCATTAACACATAAATGCATTGCTGTTGCGTTTGGCAGGACATTTTTATTTGACCTTTCCTTTTCCAGCAAAACTCATGCTTGTTAGAGAAAGGTGCTCACTGGTAAGGTCCTCCCATTGCCTTTCCAGGCTGTGTCCAGGGGTGTGGTACCAGTGCACACAAACCTCAGGAAGGACCTGGCTCCTGCTCTTTGGAGTCACACGGAGCTGTGACACCATGACCAGCAGCTCTGTGGAGCGACCAGGGCTCTGTGTGTGACACTGGATGTGCTGTGAAGGAGATCCATGACTGGGTTGTTGTCCTGTTCTCTCTGTGGAGTCAAGAGCACTTCCCATGGGGCTGCTAGTGACAACACACTCCCCACAGAATGGGTCTGGTACTTTGCCCTGGTGTGTGGTCGAAATGGGATATCAAAAAATCAATTTTTATTGATTAATCTTCTGAGCTGCTAAAATACCCTGACCTGCAGCTTTCCGAATATCCTTCCCCACATTGCCTTTTCCATGATTTCCATCTTAGAATCATCACAGAATCCCAAAATGGTGTGGGCTGGAATGGGCCTTCAACGACCAGCCAGGCCAACCCTGTGCCACACGTGGCTCAGAGCTCCTGTTCCAACCTCGAGCGCTCCCAGGGATGTTTTCCACAACTCATGGCTTTTCCTGCTTCTTTCCTTCCAGCCTGACCGGGAAGGAAGCCCTGACCCATTTCCCATCTCTGGGCGGCCCGGGGGGCTCTGGCCCAGGGAAGGGGCACGTGAAGCAGTGCGAGCTGCTGCAGCTGTCCCGCAGGCAGAAGCGGCTGTGCCGGAGGGAGCCGGGGCTGGCGGAGACGCTGCGCGACGCGATCCGCCTGGGCATCCTGGAGTGCCAGTTCCAGTTCCGCAGCGAGCGCTGGAACTGCAGCCTGGAGGGCCGGCCCAGCCTGCTCAAGAGAGGTACAAGGTAGTTGGTTTGCAGGGATGCTCTGCGGTCTGGGATGTCCCAAATTAAATCCCACACGAAGCCAAGTGGGGCAGCGGACGGGGAGTGCTGGGATCCTCTGTTCCACCCAGCAATGGGAGTTGGGCGGTTTGGGCCCCTTTGCCACAAAATAAGCCTTGTCCTCATCTTTCCTGCATGGTTTGGAAAGCAGAAGGAAGTTCACACCCTTGTCTGGTGGATTTTTCTCTGAGAGCAGAGCTCCTTACACGGAGCACCCTCCCTGGCTGGGGTGATGCTCTGGGAAAACAGGGACAGTGCTTGATGTCAGGGGGACAGTCTAAGAAAAAATCTTTTCAGCTCCTTGGATATTTGTGTATGTAACTCTCTGTTATTCTCAGATACAAAATCTAAACCTATTTACTGTTAGAAAAAGCTGTTTATCAGCATTCAGACATTTCAGTGTATGTTGACCAATCTCATCTAAGGCTCTTTTACATAAATTTGGAGAAGTTTGAACACAGTGGACAGAAGACCCACTGATTTTTGTTTCACCAAATTCTTTAGAGGAAAAAAATGTCCTGTCAGGTCTGGATTTGAGGTAGGAGGGAGCATAATAAATCCTTCCAATGCTTGAGAGAAATACAACAAAGATGGACACTGAAACTATTTCTTAATAAAAGTTCCCAGAACAGACATATAGAGTTTGCTAAACCTGTTCTGATCTAAACAAAACCCTAATGTCTGTTACAGTTTCAACCCTTCAATAACTTCTAGTGGCATTTACTAAACGTCAATCTTCAGATTTATTGATTTTCGGTCCTTTGATAATGGTTAGCAACTTAATTTTTTTTAAAAAGGACCTGGAGAAGCCAATATTAACTTTGATGACAATAAATGCTTTTTTAAATTAGCATTGGAATTGAAACTTTTTAACACTTCCATTTAAAATGATCCTTTTTCATTACATTAAATATCAACTTAATATTTTGTTAAGGCAGCACTTAAAAGATCAGATTTACTGAATTGCAAAGCTCTACCGTGAATTTTTTAGCAGACTGTGGAAGAAGCTGTTCGTGATCATTTTGAGTTTCTTTCTGACATCTGCACCTTCACCAACCTCAAAGAACTTGAAAATGACAATTGAATAATCCTCATCTTCAAATAGCTGGAAAACATTTAATTATCTGGCGGTGGCATGCCTTAACATTTCCATGGGCTCCTGACTGACAAAATAAAATATCACCTGTAATTTAAAACCTGTTTTGGCAGATGAGGATAAGTATTTGAAAACTTTTATTACACAATCTTAAGGATCAAATGATGATTTAATACAGCAAAGTATGCTGTGTGCACCCCCTGTGTGACAGGACACTTGGCTGGGAGCAATTATTAGTTCTCATTTTCCTTCAGGTTGCAAAGAGGTTTGTTTCTTTCACAAAGAACATGAACACTTTCAGCTGCCACTTTTGATCTGTTTGTGACATTTCTTGCAACTTTATTGGAAATTGTTGGTCATGCAACTCTTTCTCCTGTCACCCAGGTAGTGATGTAAAGTTTTAGAAATGTTTAAATAATTTGATATCTCCATGGTCCTAAAGAAATCATAAAGAAAAAGACATATTTTTAACAGTGTTTAATGGTCTTAAGAGTGCAAGAGAGTGAAAAAGGTCCTCCCCAGTGAGATGGGACATTTTTGTAATAGGTGAAAAGCTGCTCAATTTGCAATCACAGCTGACAAACTGCTATGACTAATTTGGATCATCACTGCTTTTCCTGCTTCTAGAGATGCCAAACAAATAAACAAAAAATGACTCAAGGGCTTTCTGGTTCTTGAAATGCCAGATTTATTTGCCCAGTCTGCACCATTTGTTGTTCTTGATACTTCTCTGGGTACAACTGGGAAACTCCTTTTGCATAACCTGTGACCTTTCTGTGACCACTGTCACTTATGACAGCAATTACTCTTCAGTGATCCATGCAAAATCCTCCTGCATGCCTTCTCCACTTCTTTAAAAATCCATGGAAATGGTTAGATTTAAAATGATTTCCTGTCACATTTTTGCACAGGGGGCAGTTGCTGTCTTTATAGCATTTTGGTGTCCCAGGTGTGCCATTAAAGGCTGCTGGAGGTCAGGTAAAGTAGGATTTCATCTCAAACCACCCAGTGATCTGGGGAAAATAAATATCTTTAGCAAAGAGGTCAGAGCCACCCACTCAAAAAATTCTTCTTGAGAAACGAGCGCTCTACAACCCTTCCATCCTTTAATCCACTTCTTTGCCTCATACTGGTTAGGTTCTTTGACCTTCCCCCAGTGGTTTCACTGATGTCATGAGGAATGGTACAACAGAGGAGTGGTGACTCATAGAAGTGGAATTTCCATGATGGGTGATTTGGAGAACTCAGTTGGACAAAGCCCTGAGCAGTTGGCATTGGAGTCAGCCCTGCTTTGAGGAGGGGGTTATTCTAAACCCTTTGAGAGTCCTTCCATCCTAAATCTTTCTACAGTTCTACAGCCTTTTCTGTTTGGTTGTTGGTTTTGTTGTTGTTTGCAGAGAGATGCCTCCTCCACCTGCTCTGCAATGCTCACATTCTTTCACTACAGCATTGAAAAGTCTTTGACCCTGCGCATCTTTCCTTTGGCAGAGTCACCCCATGGGTGAACTCCTCCTCTTACAGTTCTCCTTGTGGTCTGGAGCACACCACAGCACACAACAATGGTGCCATTGCAGCAGAAGTCTTTCTGTATTTATAGGCTAAGAAACCCTTCTGGACAGCTCAGGGCAAGACTTGGACACATGGATGGTCCTACCAGAGGGAGCCGGTTTGCTGCAGCCTCCTGAAATTCATCTCTGTGCTGGATGTTTGCAGCCAAACTGCCCAGTAGAGACATCTGCACTCAGATGTTCCCTTTGCACTGTTTCAGACTCTGTTTAGTCCCTCACAACACACTCAGTGGGGTCAGGGGAGTGACTCATCCCCAACCCAGGCCCTGAGAGCCCGGAATCAGCTCCAGGCCCTGCTGGCTGTGGTGACAGGAGCTCTGTTGACAACGTGGGAGGAGAGATACCAGGGAGAAACCTCTATTCAGATCTCAAATCATGCTCCTTGGAGCTGACTGCTGCCCATTTGTGGTGTGTCCTCCTGAAAATCCAGCTCCAGCAGCTGCTCTGCCGCACATTGTTATTCCGCAAGGGCTGTAGGGCAGTTTTAACTTCCCTCAAGTGTTTGGTGAATTAACAATTAAATGGTGATTGATCCCTCATAACAAAGTAGAGGGAATCATCCTAGACTTTTCAGACAAGCATTTGGCAGCCTGGTGATGCTGAAACTTTGGCTCAGGAGGTGGAAGCAGGGAAGGAGAAGGAGACATTTGACAGTCTGCTGGGTATCTGCAGTTGCTGCTGTCTGCAGTGGCCTGACCACAAGGAACAGCCTCTGATTTCCCGTGGGCTGAAAACTGGCCAGGACTTACATGGAGAAACCAAAGCATGAGAAATAACAGGAGCAGTGTGGTGTTCCACAAAGTCAGATTTAGCAGGGGCTGTGGAGCCAACGGGGCCTGCTGGCTTCTCATGGCATGGGAAAGGGCCTCCGGAATGCTCTCCTCACTTCTGGGATCAGTGTGTCAGAGAGGATATTGAGAATCTGGTAAGCATGTGGAGATTGGCTGCTGGAATGACTTAACAGATTTAGGATTGCAAATATCTGTTATCCTCTCTTGGCTTGACACTGTTTGAAAACATGTGAGCATCATGCTGCCATCCATAGTCTGTATTGACTGCATCCCAGACCAGCTTTTCCAGAACTTTTGATGGATTTGGTGACATTCTTTCATATGCTTTTAGAGTACCCTAAGAAATTTTACAGAAGATCATCAACCAGGAGATTAATTGCAAATTATTGTCCCAGTGGTTACAGCAACCAAAATGGTGAGGCAGGAAGCAGTTTGTTGGTTGGTCTTGATCTCCTCCATGTTTTTCCTCGTGTCCATGCTGTTCAGAGATCTTTATCTACAATTCTGCAATTCCAAGGACCTCCTATGAAGTCTACTGAAGTTGCTAATGCAGCCTCTCCATTATGTTCATGATTAGTCACATTTTTCATTCTTCTTGCTGGCAACCATCAGAACTCTTTGTCCTCTCTCTGGTCAGTTTTATGGTGACATCACTTGGATCTCAGCAGTCAGTGGTCTGATTTATTGTTACAGCTGGATGGGAATTCTTTCAGGATGGAGAGATTTGAGGTTGGACTTGGTGAATTCTAGAGGTGGCTTCCAACCTCTGCTCCAGGCAGGGCTTACTGCAAGTCTAGATCAAGTCTCTGTGGTTGTCTCTCTCTCTTCCATTATTGGGGGAAACAGATTTTTCTTCTGATGTGGAAGGAAATTTGGAATTTTCCCATGTGGAATATTTGTTTGCTTCTTTGTGTTTTCTTCCATGCAATGTATAAGTGCTCTATTTTTCATAAATAATTTTTTTTCTATTTTGGCCAGTCTTACCCACTCCTGCCCTCAGTCACCTGTCTCACTCTTTCTTGCACTAATTCCTAGATTGTGGACTTGTTAAGCAATTTCCCATTAATAGTTTCCTTTTCTGGAGGAAATATTGAGATTTTCCTCAGGAATGAATAGGAGAGGAGGTAAATATAAATAAATAAACAAATAAATAAAATATTTTTGGGGTTAGGTCAGGTTTATGTCAATCAAAGTTTCTGAAACTTCTGTGAAGCCCATGAATTCCCATTTCTGTCTGATCTCATGTCTCCACATTGAATTTTCATTCAGTCACTGTACTTTGTTTCCTGGTTAAAATGTCATGGTGTGCCATAGTCACACCATGACCTCAGGGATTGCAGCCAAGCAGAGGACCATGCTTTAGGGAGAACAGCTTCAGAACACATCCCTACAGTCACTGTGAGTAGACAACTTAAAGGGAATTCAGAAAAACGCACACACATGTGTGAGAGTTTTCCTTCTTGCCAAGATGTCCTTCAACATGGAACCCTGCCCAATCCAGCTACATGTGGTCCTTCAATGGAAAATACTACTGTAGTCCCAATGAAAAACATTTTTTAAATAACAGGTTGGATTTTAAGACACTTTTTTAGTCTCTATTACAGATTTTCTGATTTATACCACAACACAATTTCAATCATGGTCTCTATTTGCACCCATTGACTCTGTGCTGGGGACAAACAAAGCTTTGTGGCTGTCACTTTTTGCAGTGGGATGTTTTCCCAGGACTATTTAGCTGTTGCCACTCCTCCCTTGATCCATGAGTGGTCTCCTGTATATATTGAACCAGTCATGGGTGAGACTGGGCTGTTACTACACCAGCTACTTCAATCTGAGTTTCTCTGCTGGGACGGTGTGCAAGTACCAGAGGAGCTTTGTCTCCTTGTACTTCTAATTGTTGTGCTTGGATTTAGTCCATGGAGAGCTGGGAGAGCCAGTGAGGTGCCTTTCCTGCTCCTACCATCTCCCAATCCCCCTCCTGTGCAGGTTTTAAGGAGACTGCCTTCCTGTACGCCGTGTCCTCGGCCGCCCTGACGCACTCGCTGGCGCGGGCGTGCAGCGCGGGGCGCATGGAGCGCTGCACCTGCGACGACTCCCCGGGCCTGGAGAACCGCAAGGCCTGGCAGTGGGGGGTCTGTGGGGACAACCTCAAGTACAGCACCAAGTTCCTGAAAAAGTTCCTGGGGCAGAAGAGGATCGGCAAAGACCTACGGGCCAAGGTGGACATCCACAACACCAACGTGGGCATCAAGGTGAGGGGCTGCACTGAAAGGCTTGGGATGAACTTAGGACTCAGCACAAGTCTTCCAACCCAGCCTGTGTGTGAGAGGGATATTCACTGCCCTGCTCACAAACCACATCTCTGTACCTGTGTGGTGTGGGCCTCATGGCACTGAGTCCCTGGAAAGTCTCCTGAGCTCTGGTGTGAGGAGCTGAGTGTTGAGTGGCAGAGGAGCATCCTGTATCCCCCAGAGGTCCCAGGATGGGTGACAGGGACATACAGCATAGTAACAGCTGTGAAACTCAACAGCTGAATGACTCCAGGGGTTATGCCATGGCCATAGGGGGATCTGAAAACAGCTGGAGCTTAGAGCTATAGGGGGATCTGAAAACAGCTGGAGCTTAGAGCTCCAGCTCTAAGGGATGCAGGATATATGAAGCAGATTAAGGATTGGCACTCTGGAGATCAGTTTTGAATCTGCTGGTGACTTGCCATGGAATGAGTTATGTCAGGGAGACCATCAGATTGAGCATGTTGACCTGTATGTTACAGGCTACTGACTTATCATTGTCTCCCATTTACTGGGCCCAACTGATTGTTCAATTAGAGCACTGCCTTCATTTGAATACACCAAAAGGAATCTACCATGCTGGAGATACTCAGTTTTATCGTTGACTACTCCTACTGTGCCAAAGAGAATTAGTAAGAACGTATTTGATATTCTCTGTTTGTCCTCATTCAGACTTTCCACTCTCTGGCTCACCAGTCAGGTCTGTAGCCATACTTCTGCTTTGGCTTTGTGGGGTTTTTTTTTGGTTTTTAAAAATTATTATCATTTTTTCCTCCTTAGAATAGAAATAATGCCAATAAAACTGAAGTACTTACAGGCTGTCTGTGACCTGAGGCATTGCCTCTACCAGAACCAGGCTCAGGTCCTGGCAGGTAATAACCAACTCTTCTCTTCCTCATCAGGCGGTGAAAAACGGCCTCAAAACCACGTGCAAGTGCCACGGTGTGTCCGGCTCCTGCGCTGTCCGGACATGTTGGAAGCAGCTCTCACCTTTCCACGAGATCGGGCGGCTCCTGAAGCTGCGCTACGACGACGCCGTCAAGGTCTTCAGCACCAGCAACGACGCCGTGGGACACTCGGAGCTGGCAGGGCCACACAGGCACGGCCACTCCGCCAAGCACCCTGCCCTGCCGCGCCCCACGGACCTGGTGTATGTGGAGGACTCCCCCAGCTTCTGCCGGCCCAGCAAGTACTCGCTGGGCACCGCAGGGAGGACCTGCTCCCGGGAGGGCAACTGTGACAGCATGTGCTGCGGGCGAGGCTACAACACCCAGAGCCGGCTGGTGACCTTCTCGTGCCACTGCCAGGTGCAGTGGTGCTGCTACGTGGAGTGCCAGCAGTGCATGCAGGAGGAGGTGGTGTACAGCTGCAAGCAGTAGGGCAGCGCCCGAGGGGCAAGGCAAGTCCAAGGAAGCAGCAGGGAGACACAGACACCACTCTCTGCTGCGGGGTGAGGGCAAGGGCAAGCACCAAAAATGTGCTGTGCTCCTCTAACCTTGGTGTTGAGACCCAGCCTGGGGAGAGCCCCTGCATGAGGGGGCAAAACCAGAGGCTTTGTTGGGTATTGGGTCAGGAAGGAGGGACAGAGAGCGTGGGGAATGTGGGGACAGCAGAAACACTGAAACTGTCACAAATATCCCTCAAGTTCAAACTTGTACTCACCTCTGTGGGAATATCCTCCTGCTCCATCCTCAGGTGCACTCCTGGAAATGCACTGGGGTGGTGATATGGGACACTGAGGGCTCATGCCCTGGCTCCTGGAGAGAAGAGAATTAAAGGACCAGGGAGGCCACAACCAGAGACTGGATCCAGATGTAGCAGGGACAGCTGTGCTCCTGCACCAAGGCAAAAGGACTCTGGCAGTGGGGCATTCCTAGTGCTGTTCCCTGGAAGCTGCTTGAACCCTTTCTGCTGTGAACTCAAGGACACACTGCTGAATAATATCTCTTTGACACAACAATTGTGCTTCAGAAATGCCAGTTTACAAACACAGGGAGCTCATGTCTGTCACCTCCCAGGTGTGTAGTTTGCACGTTGGACTCCAGGTGCATTTTAACCACGTTTGCTGTACCTGGAATTGTCCCTGTAACAGAGTCTGAGCCATGGGAACTCAGCTGAGGGCTATGAAGTCACCTCTCTGCAGCATGTGGCCCCACAGGGTATTTTGTGTGGTGGATCCAGGGTGATGGTGCCAATTACACATCTGTTCCCCATCTCCCCCAGTCAATGAATTAATGAATCAATCAATCATTCACCTTTTTGTGCTATGTGCACCACTCTCTGCCTGGTGCCCAAGGTGTGTCACATCCCACAGTCCTGCCCTGTGCTAATGACAGGTAAAACTTCTGAAAGGGACTTAGGAACCACAGGAACTGGGGCGTCTGAAAAATTTGCAAGTCATGAGTGGCAGTCCCTGCCTGGAGAAGCTGGATATATCCCTCTCCTGCAGGCACGAGGGAAGGTGACCTGGGGGAAAGATCACAGCCTGTTACAGAGTTGGAGCCCCTGACTGAGCCTGTTTTTGCAGTTGACTTTTAGCTGAACTCAAGAGAAACAGCCTGTTTAGTTCCTTTGGCTGAGATTTAGAGAGCAGTTTTGGGAATGGCAGTGAGGCACCCCCTGACCTGGCCACCAGACAAGTGTAGATGTGCATAGCACAACCTCTGTGGGTGTTCAGCTCTCTGACTGTTTCTTCCTGCTCCAGGGGTTTTCCTGGTTAATCCTGCAGCAGCTCTGGATTGTCCCTGAGGTAACAAATCTGCTGTATTTACTCAGTCTTGGCAGTGGATGCAAACCAGACAGGGTGGACATGGGCTGGTGCGGCAAAGAATATGGGAATCGGGAATCCTTAAGCTCAAATGAGAATTGACTGGCCATGTAATGGGTGAAGGTGCTGGTTTGGGCTGTCTAGATGGGCTCATCTGCAGGCTGAATTGGGAGAGCTTTCCAACAGGATTGAGTTCTCCTCAGAGGTGTGAGATCTCCCGTGTATGTTCCAGCTCTGGAGTGTGGGTCTGCTGGGGTTGGGCGGCTCAGCCACTCATTTACATCTGCTGGGAGCAGTTCCCTCGCAGTGATGAGCATGTGCTCACACTCTCTTTACCTTGACTTTGTTGCCCTTTTGGTTTTTACAACTATTTTTGACTTCTGCTCCCTCAAGGGCTGGCACAGAGCAGTCTCAGAGCAGGTCAAGCCATTCGCTGGCTCTTTGGAGGCCACTAAGACCTTCCCTCTCACCAGCTACAGGTCCTTTAAAGGGCTTATTCCTTTTTATCCCTTTTCTGGCTCAAGTTGACTTGAACTGAATTAAAGAGTTTATGACAGACATAATACTGCAAGTAGGCTTAATTAGCCTTATTTTTTTTTTTACCTCCTAAATACCCAAGAGCAGACCATTATTTACATGTTGCTTTTAATCTTTTTGGAGTTGAAATCTTCCCACGAGTCTCAATTTTGAGCACTCAATGAAAAAGCTCCCAAATAAGCTAAAACTGGCATTGCAGGTGAAGGGAGCAGGGAACTGGCTCTGGCTGCACTATTGATCCCAAACCCTCTGTCCCACTGACCTCCAGCATTGTCCAGCATCAGAGAGGAAGGGAATCCCCTCTCTCAGGAGGGTCATTTGGGCATCCCATGCCGCTGCATGGATCATTCCCATTTAAACTGGGAGTCACTGGAAGGAGGGGGAAGCACGACTGGATCCCATTCATGGAAGCAAATGGATGAGGTACTACTCTGTCTTCTTGCTCTTTTCAAAGCTGCATTTGAGCAATCCAGCAGGAATTGCTGAATAAGAACTGGAAAAAAACATATTTCAGGGGAAAATTAAATTTCTTCACAGGCCAAAGGGAACCCTGTGTGGCCCAGAGCTGCTGGGGAAAGGGAGAATATGGAGAAGATCTGAGGAAGAGATGGTTCATTCTCTGGTACCCCGGGCCAGTTTGGGTTCAGTGGGATGTGGAGGTTTGGCATCAGTCTGGAGTAAATTTGGGTTGTTTGCTGTTAAGCCAAGTCTGGACAAGGTTGGCTGATGACCCCCTGATGACCCCCAGCTTTGCTCTGGTTAACTCAGAGCCTTTTTCAGTCCCCCCTGACACAGCTGCAAAGTTTTCTGTCCAGCCCCAGCCAGGCAGCACAACCTCAAGGGCTGGAAACCAAACGATGAACACTCATGGGAAAGAAATATTTTCAAATGCCCCATTTGAGGACTGGGGAAAAGACTTGAGCATAGTTTGAGTTTGAGGCAACACTGATGTCAATCCTTTTGGTATCCTTCATCACCAAGGTTTGTAGAAACGATGCTCTGGATAAGGGAGGGACAAAGTTTGCTTGGGGCAGATACTTTGGTGGCTTTGGTCTTTTTTTCATGCAGTTGTCCAGGGATGTTTTATTGGGGTGATATTCTGAAATGTGATTTAACTCAGCTGAATGCAGTGGGAGCAGGGAGCAAAACTTGAGTCTGTTTGGCCCTCAATATTCTTAGGCTTGAATTTTATTTTCCTCCAAACTAAGACCAACCATCATCTTGAGCAAAGCTCTTCTGCCACCTCCTGGAGATCTGGGCTCTGAAGGCCTGGGAGTCCATTTGGTCCTGGGGAGCTTTTGAATTGTGCCTCACACCTCATAATGTACTGCAGATCCCATGGATTTTGTTATATGTGTAAATTACTGGAATGACAGGCTGGAGATACAAGGAGATTGCATTTAAGCCTTGACAAGAAAATATTTTCAGCAGCAAAGGTGAAAGCTCATACCCTTGCCTATAAAAAAACCCTTTTCTGGGTGCAAATGTACCTCAGTGGCCGTTGACGGTAAAAGTCTGAGCTGCCCATGGTTTGCTGGGAGTGTTTTGGTTTGGATTGAATCCTTTCCTCTTCGCCTAAGAACCAAATAACCTGAGAATAGCCAGAACTCTAATAACTGGGGTCCTCACCCACATAGGGGCTACCCTGCACACACAGGTTGATCCCTGTCCCTGTCCCTGTCCCTGTCCCTGAGAGGGGTTAGATGGGATATTGGGAAGGAATTGTTCCCTGTGAGGGTGGGGAGGCCCTGGCACAGGTTTCCCAGAGAAGCTGTGGCTGCTCCATCCCGGGCAGTGTCCAAGGCCAGGCTGGACGGGGCTTGGAGCACCCTGGGATAGTGGAAGGTGTCCCTGCCCACGGCAGGGGTAGAATTAGGTGATCTCTGAGGTTCCTTCCCACCCAACCATTCTGAGATTCTATAAAACTTTTATTGAACTGGATACATTTCTGGTGTTTATGGATCCCACCATGCCCAATTGAGGAGCTGAACCTGCTTGGGAAGAAATCTGACCTCGGGAGGCTGCCCCGTCTAATGAATACACCCCAGTGATTCCCAGAGGCTTGTCCAGGGACCTGTGCAGCTGCTGCTGGGATGGCAGAACAGTGCTGGGGGCTGAGGGGCTTTGTTGGATCAACAAAAAGGGCCAGGTAAACCAAACCCCACCAATGAATGGAGTCACAAACGCCACTCATGGAAGAGTCACTTCTACACCCTTGGGCACCTCGTGTCAGACTGGGAGGTCAATTTGCAACAACATAATAAATATATCACTTGGAAAAAAAAATGTCTGTGCTTTAAGGGAAACAAAATTTTGTCTACCTCAAGATGTACAACTTGTGTGACAAGAAGTATGGATGTTATTTATATTTCTTATATTTCCTCTAGAAATAAACTGGTGCTATGGGGTTTATGTGGCATTACAGTCCTGCTTGTACCTTTTGTTAATTTTATATAATTTTGATTATAATATGCATACTTTTGTTGTCCTGTGTTGCACAAGTGTCTACTTTGTGGTGTTCTTGTCAGTCAATAAATACCAGTTGTTTTCTAAGAATGTTCATTTCTGCCTTTTAAGGAACATCCTGGGAAATATCTTTGAATAACCCCATTCCCCCATGGTCAAATGTTATTCCTTTAATTCTTATTTTTTTCCTCTGCAGGAGATAACTGGAAATGCCCATTTCTGCTCACCCAACTGTAGGGGCTGCCCAGGTGGGCTGAGCTCAGGCGTGTTTGCCTTGAGGAAATGTGACTCTGGTGAACCAAACCTCACCCAGAGCATGTCAGTGGCACCTTTATTGGAGGAGCAACACCAACAATGCTCCTTTGCCTGGTTGCTCAGTCCTTTGATGATTTGTGCCACTTGGGAACTGGGCTGATGCAACTGGTGCAAAAGCTGTTGAACCTCAAAGATGTGACCGCAAGGTGCCCCGAGCTCTGCAGGTTCTCCCTGGGGACACGAGGGAGGTTGTCTCAGGAAGCCTCTGGGTGTGCAGAGGAATCCCAGCTCACAGCCTTTGCAGGGAAGGGTGATGGGTTGACCTCGTGCTGCACCAGATGATGCACCAGTGATGGCACCAGAGCAGTGGCTCTCCTGCCCCTCACCTCAGGCACACAGAAGCTGCTGGCTCCAGCAAAGGCTGAGAATGACTTTACCAGGTGACCCCAAATGGCTCCTTCAGACCCTGGTTTGGCACCAGGCCACCGTGGCATGGTGACCCCTCTTCACATCATGGTGCTCAATACGGCCACAAGGCCAGAGGAAGGGCCTTGGCCCTGTGTCTGAAGCCCAGGCCAAGCTGAGTGTGGCTAACAGCAAATCCACTGGGGCAGAGTGTGCCCAGGCCCAGAGCTGCCTGGGAAGAGCCACTTCACACTGTGGTTTTCCCTCTGCTTGGGATCCTGTTACTCCATCCCTCTTTCCCCACCACCAGTTCCATCCTCTGCACAGAGCCCCTGAGTTTCAATTCTGGCCTATCAAAAGGGTATTGCCAGCCCTAAATGTCAGCAGGTTGCTGTCCAGCTCTGTGGCCTGTACTGAGTGAATGTGTGACAGAAATACCCCTCAGAGTGGTTGTGTTCTCCTGGGTAAAGCATCCCAGAACACCAGGGATGATCAATATTTCAAAACACTCATGGGTCCTCTCCCAACCCTCTGCCCTAACCTACTACCTAACCTAACAGGGCTCTACTCTGCTTTTCCCTGTTGTTTTCTGAGGTCCACCCAGCTTGTCCCCCACAGTAGTGCAGTTCATGGAAAATCTGCTTCCCTGGAAAGCTAAAGCAGCAGAAGGTCTCTCTGGACAGGCTAAACTGGGTCAGTGGCATTTACTTGGGGATTGGATGAGGCCAAGGAGAGCAGACCTAGCGCTGGCTGTCTGTCACCAGGAATATCTGTCTGTCACAGACACCAGCATGGCTCAGGCTTGGGTCAGCCTGGGGTTCCAGCAATGTCCTCACTCCCCCAAACCAGCACTACTGAAATGGGGTAACCACCATCCCTACAGGTTTGGGGAAGCCACACAGGTCTCATTTATCAGCCTCTTCAGCTGCTTCATGGATCAGCATCATGTGGCTTCTTCAGGAGATGCTGGTCTTGGCCTTTCTTGGGGCTTGTTTTGCACCTCCAGTGTCCCCAGCTGTCCCCTCCTGCCCCAGTGAGGCAGTGGCATCTTCTTAACCTCTTGGGTGGATGAAGGGTGCTGACTGGCGTGATTTTTTGGGACATATGGTGCCAGGGTGCATTAAGAGTCCCCACCCAGGCTGGCTCTGCTGCCCTGTGAAGCAGCAGTGGCTCCAGGCTCTCCTGAGTGCTTGGGACACAGCACGAGCTCAGCCTCAGGGGGATCAGGAAGAGCTGCTGAGGGCAGACAGGCTTTGCTTCAGAGCTGGGGCCCACTGTCCCACTGTGTCACCTCAAGCACAACATTCCAGGCTGCTTTTGCTTCTCAGCTCTTCCAGGACATCAACAGGCAGCAGAGCTTTAGGCCCAGGGACTGAGCAGAAACCTCAAGTCTTGCTGCAAGAGGGAAAGGTCCTGGAAGCAAAGGTGGGGAACTGGGTGGCAGAACATGGTGAGGAGTCCCACCCTTCCTCAGCACTGTCACAACACAGAGCCTGGGCACACAAGGGGCCAGCCAAGTCTTAGCAGGGGGATAGTTCTCCTGGGATCATCCGTTCCTGGTAGAAGGGTGATGTGAGGTATTTGTTTTCTCCATGCTGTTGGGTTGGAGAGGTTGTGTGAGTGCTGGGTGGGTGCAGTGAAACCTCCTCGTGCTGCTTGTTACTGTCACAGTGGGATTAAAATGTCATGGGAAAGAGCTCCTGGAAAAGCAGGCCAGAGGAATCCCTGCTCATTTGTGCGGCCATGCTGAAAATCCCTGGCCTTGCTGGGTGCAGAGAACCTGGACCTTGGGGTCGGGTCCTGTGTTTTGGGACGTGCTGGCTCGGAGCAGACAGGCTGTGGCAGCTCCCAGCCATTCCTGCCATCCTTTCCCCAGGCAGTGGGGACCTCCAGGGACCTCTCACCAGGCAGGAGAGCAGCAGGAGCCTGGGCACAAAAAGGCTTTTAAGGTCCATTCCAACCAAAGCCTTACTATCATTCCATGAAAAAACACAGGGTAGTTTGCAAGTCACAATTCCTTAGATAAAGGAAATATTGGAAATACCTTTATTGACACGTCAGTGTCTTCCCACCCAGGTTCCTTCTCTAAGCAGCATCATGGATGACCGAAGTCCCATTGCTTTGGGGCTTAATGGAAAGATTTAATAAATAGCACAAATCACAATCCTGCTTCATGTCAAGGGTAATACCATCACTGGGGGGCTCTGGCAATTCCCAACCAAGCAATTTTTCCATCTCCTCCACAATTGAATCTGAACTATTGTGTAAATCCAACATTCCCTGCAGAGCCAGTAGCAAAGTGTGAGCTGTGTGTCCTTCACGTGGCCTCACCACTGTCCATGTTCTCAACCTGGCTGCTGAAACATCACCTGAGGTTGTTCAGTGCCAGGGTTTGCTGTGACATGTGGGGGTGATGGGTGGCTGGAGATCCCTGTGCCCACCCAGAGCCTTTGCTATCCTGTATTCCTGCTGCAAAACCTCTTTCTGTGCCCTGGTTTCTGCAGTGGCAAAGCCAGGCTCCAGAACATATCTATGGCCCTGTGTCTGTGTGTTCTCCAGGCTTCAGTTTTCTAAAACTGACCACTGTAGTGCCTTACAGCCTAACCTTGGGTGTCTCAAAGCTTAATCTGCACATCTGAGTGAGCCCAGGGAAAGAAGGAGGCACCTCCCAGGCAGGACATCTGTATTAAAGGTTTAGGACAAATGAACTCCACCAGCTTATACAAGTTTTAAATCCCACAATAGTGCCTGGGACAGTGGCCTCTGCAATTTGTGCTGTGTTTGCTAATGCCTTTCTTCTGCACTTGTCTGAAAGGCTTTGGGTAAAAGTTTCTGCCAGGCCTTGTTTTTGAAATGTGTGAGACCTTCTGCCAGCTTTCCTGGGCCTGGCCTGGCTCTGACTTCCAGCACCCACTTTGTCCCAAGGCCTGGACCAGAAACCTGGGATGTGTGTTGGATGGATCACCTCTGCCAGCTCCCAGTCAAACCATGCCCTGTGACACAGCAATTTGAAATATTAATATCTGTAGATAAGACATCTTGGCAGCCACACCAGACAGAACCTACCCATCAAAATATAAATTGCTTAAACCTTTGCATCCCTTTTATCTGTGGATAGAAGCACATTTCAAGTTTTCTGTACTTACTGATAATCTTTATTTCCTAGCAAGGTATTTTCCCCCTGAAATTACATTTATCTGCTGCTTTTTAACCCAGGGTTACAAATGTTTTGCAGAGATTTTTGGAGATTCTTCTCCTTTTTGTCTTGGTTAGTAGAATACCAGATCTGTAGAATCTGATGCCTTGGATCTATCAGATATTGATGATGTTGTCAATCTGCCATCTGTTGGTGAAACATTTTGGATGCAGAAATAATTCCCAAGACTGGGAAAGGTCCCAAATGGCACTTTAGAAGTGCTCAGCTGCTGGGCCTGTTTTAGAGCCTTAGCAGAGCCCTTGCAGATACTCTACCTACAGGGATGCTTTAGCTGAATGAACAACACAGCCCTTAGATTTTGTCACCTTTGCTCCATCTGCTGCCAACTGCTTTCCTACAGCCCTACAAGTAGCTGGGAATGGATATTGGCTATTGGATCCCAGGCCCAGCATGTGCTGAGCCAGAAGATATTTGCTGTAGCACCAGGTGCAGTATCATGTGCAGAGGAATGAGAATTCTCACATTTCCACTGCTTTGCACCTTGACAGACCTGTGTTTATGTGGAGAAATTTTAGATGGCTGTGCAACACTCTGCTAAACAGCTCTGCTGTGTCTCCCCCCTGCACCCACCCCACACCTCCACAGCTCCCCAGCTGCACCCACCATCCAGGTGTTTCCTCTGAGGAGTTTTCCTGGTCTCCATCTGACCCTGGCAGGTCTGGAGACACAACTCCATGGATGGGCAGGATGGAGAATTGGCCAAGACAACAGAATGGTGCTGAAATGTCTCCACGAGGAGATCTTGGATTCAGCTCTTACTTACTAAATCAGTTATTCTGAGTCACCTGTTGGCTCTAGGAAGGCTCTGCTGTGGATCTAATCCTCCCTGATCCTGTTGTAGGGATACAAATCCATGCCCTGGAGTTGCCTCAATACCACCTTCTCCTTGCCTGCTGCCTGGCCTGATTTGGCTTTCCCCCAAGATCCTTTACCTCCCTTTGTTTTTCATCCAGTTTCTGTTCCCTCCCCCACCCTGACTCAACCCAAATTCTTTATCTTTCCCTCTGTGCTGCTCTTGCCAAAACCCACCTGCCTCTTCCATTTCTCCATCCCCTCTTGCTTTTAGCAGGGAAGTTATTCATGGCATTGCACTGCCCCAGGCAAACTCCAGCACACAAATACCTTGGGAGCACGGGGGCATGGCTGGGGTGAGCAGGGCAGGCAGGGCCACAGCCAGACCTTGCACACAGGCAGCTGGGGAAAGGGCTTGTGTGGAAAGGGAGAACTGCTCGGGGTCTCCCAGCTCCTGGTGTGGCCACAGCTATGCCTCACACTCATCTGCAAGGCTCTTCTCTGCAGATTTTGGGGCTTGTGTTTGTCCTGAGAGGAGCTGTGAGTTGGTGTCAGTGCTCACATAGTCACCCCCACTCCCATCAGAGTCACCTGGTCTCTGAGAGCTGGGAGATGGAAACAGGTATTTGTCCCCTTTTCAGTATCTCAGTTGCAGTCCAAAATCAGGGTTGTTTTGGTTTTCCTCTCTTTCAATTCTGGGACAAGTTTTCCTAGTGTTTAACCCACTCCCTGAATTCTGCAGGTCTAGAGATGGAGAGAAGGAAAGAGAGGAGAAGAAAAAGAGCAGCAAGAACATGGCTAAGGAATAGTAGCATCACCCAGACAGGGAGACAACAGATCTACAGGGAGAGCAGCAGCCTGGACACAAGTGCAGGTGAGGTGGGAAACCCTTTCCCAAGCACGTTTACCAGGAGAAGCTTGTCTGTTTCCCTGGACAAGCCCAGCAGCTTGTCCAGGAAGACAGGGAAATAAATATGAGTAACTTGGGCTCATCCAGGTTGTGACTGTTGTGTTACTGACTTGGGAGAGGGGGAGAAGGATCCCCTCCCTGCTATCCAAAAACACCCTGAGGTCACTTGAAACCAGCACAGTTTATTTAAAAAAATAAATCTCCTTAAGCGCGCTTGCCTCGCCTGTGCTGAGCTGCTCCCCAGGAGTGCCCAGAGGCTCCGGGAGCTGCAGCCCACGCAGGTGTGGGGAGGACAGAGGGCTGTGCTCCCACCCTGGCTCTGGAGAGGATGGGGGATTGCTGAAGGGGGTGACACACGTCAGGAGCCAGAGCTGCCAGCGTTAGGTCTCACGTTTCGACTGGGAGCCGGGTCAGGTTTGAACAGGAGGTTTAGTCTGTGGCTCATAGCCCAAGGTCAAATGAGATTTCTGTGAGACAGACAGTGACATGTCCCACTGGGTTGTTTTTACAGAGATAACCCAACACCCTCCCCAAGCCTCAGCCCCCAGCATGCCAGCAAAGGTTTTGGGGATGAGCCACACTTTCCTCTGAGGCAAAACCCCAACATCATCTCCCCAGCTCTGCTGTGACCGTGGGCAGCTCCTCCAGGCCCTCAACCGCTCTGCTTTGGGCAGCACAGCACAAAGATGCCCAGGCTCAGAGGAGGCCTCCAGGCATTCGCGCAACACAGATATCAATTGCCATTAGCATTAGTGAGTGAGGGCACATGCATTCCTGCTGAGATTTTGGAGGATGGGTCTGAATTCCAGCTGAAGGAATGATGTTGTCCCAGTCTCCTTCTGTGTGGAGTGGAATTCAGCTGGGCCTAACAGCACCATGGGCCTTCGGAAGAGTGATGAGCACTGTAGGAACATTGGATCCTGGGCTATCTAACATTGCCATGGAGTGTTTTCCATAATTTCAATAAGAATTCATGTAAACCTCCAAAAAGCTCAGCTTCCAGAGTGACTGAAGAGATTCTGATTGGGAAAAAACACCTTCATTGCATCACCCACCAGCTGTCACTGTGCTCTGAGCCAACCCCTCAGCCTGTGAACCAGGCACAACTTTCCAGCCTCATCTCCCTCGAAATTTAACTCTGGCAGGTCTGGCTTGGCTGCAGGGTCCACCACATCATGTTCTCATGATCCTGCAAGGTAAGCCCTCAGAAGATAAAACTTGTCACACAGTCACTTAAAAACTGGTCAGGTTATCACTATGGCAGCATTACATGTCCCAAGGGATGAATTTGGTCATTTAAAAAGCAATCAGAAATAATAAGAAAAGAAAGATATAGATGGTAAAGCATGAGACCAAATAGGTTTGACTGGAAGCAGTTCCTTAATTCTCCTGTACTTTGTTTTCTACTTCTTTGATACAAAGAGAAGTAAATGTACGCTGACTCATTCTTGACTGAAATAATTCTCTGCTAATAAATGGAAATACAATAACTCTACAGCCCTCTCTGAGGCCAGAGTTGCAGACCAGTGATGTGAAGGTGCAATTGCCTTCAACAGCAAATACCAGCTTCTTCCTGTCCCTTTGGGTTCCACACAAGATCTCCTGTCTTTTTGTAGTGACTGGGTCGAGTAAGATATTGCTGAGAAGTTACAAGGAGTTGTCTGGGAAGCGTGGAGTCATTAGCAATGATGTTTAACAAACCTTGGGCTACTGGAGAAGTGGGAGGAGGAGAAAGGGTCCTGTGGAACCGTGGACTGGTTTCACTGGTGCCCAGGAGGTGACTGAAAAGCTGATAGGGATGGGGATATAAATCTGTGTAGCCTCAGCTGCAAACTGCTACCTCACATCATCCATTCCCTGTTAGAATAAACAGATCCTGGAAGTCTCTTTCTTCCAGGTCTACCATTTATCTCCCTTTTTGATCAATTTAGTAGGATATGCTGCTTTTTTTTAAGGTATGAAGGATATTTTCTGTCATTTGATGATATAAGAATATGTTCTGTTTTAAAAATCCAAGATAAATATTGCCCATTCTGAATCAATATAAAGGAGATTGATAAAGAAATTGCAAGGGAATTGTTCTCTAATAGGAATGTTCATGGCAGGGTTTGTTCCTACTGGTGATGGGACTGGTATAAATTATTATCAGCAAAAGTTGCAGAAGACCCAAATAATCTTGTGTAAATAAAACCAGATGCCAGTTTTAAAGAATACTCTGGATTACATTACAAGGAGATTATTTAAATAGCATGGCTGGGGATCATCCACGTTGTGCAAGTGCCCTGCAGACCCTTGAATGTGAACTTCTTCACCAGGTCCCCAGCAAGCACCTCTCGAATGCAACTCCCTTGTTCTCCATCACCTGTGACAAGTCTTAAGGAGTGGGTTGTATGCAAGTGGCATGGGTGTGCAGAGTGCAGAGGGGGGGACCATGCCCAGCTGCAGTGTTGCAATGTTTGTCCCCCCTCCAGCTGCAGATTCTAGGTCAGCACAGCTCAGCTCACCTCCCAGATGGATCGTGACCCAGTCGATGCAGTGATGGCACAACCTGCACCCAGATCCCAAAGCTGCACCCAGGAGAGCACTGAGCACTGTCAGGAAAAGGGCCCTGTGGCTGGTAAAAATCCCACTAAGACATTCTGAAAAGTGTGCCTGCCCACCTTTTCCCCCTGATCAAAGCAAGAGCACTCAGAGCAGGCTCTGAAGGAAAGCAGATGTGGGGAATGGGTGCACTTCAGCCCTGTGTGGTCTCATATCTCTGTTGCTGCTCTTGCCTTTGGGGACTGCTGTGTGTCCTGTGGGTGAGAGGCTCTGCAGCCCATCCACAGTGCCCAGAACTACCTGGGAGCCCCCTCCCAACACAATGCCATTTCTTAGATCTCTGAGCAATCTGCTCTGCTCAACCTCTTCTCCCCCAATTAATAATGTTGCTGTCAGGTTGGATTACAGCCCTCTGCCTTCTTTGTCTCAGCTTAAAATACTTGTGGTTTCATATTCTGTCAGAAGAGATATATAAGAGAAGAACTTTGCTCAAAGTGCAGATGATGATGGAAAAGGAATGTGTTGCTACAAATTCCTGCAGGAGCCTGTATTGGATTCCTCAGGACATTGGAAAGCAAAAATATAGGGAGAGTGAACAGTAAGGGGAGAACAGGGAGCTCATAGGAACTGCATAATGTGGTATTGTGGGAGAGATAAGACAAGCCTGTGGCTTCAGCAGAGATAACAGCAGTGAAAGAGTTTCTACAGTTATCTAGGCAATTTCTGTCATTCCAGTTAGGGGAAAGAACTCCCACCCAACACCTAAAACAGAACTGAATGTCCTGCTGAAGTTGCTTTATGGAAATACAAGTCCCTTAGTCCCTTACATCTCACTTTGTGACAGGAAGAAATTTCCAGTGATGGGGTGACTGGACATGGTCCCAGAAATCCTGATCAACTTCTGCTGGAGGAACACATTTGCTTCTGCCCCAACTTCCCAATATCAGCTGCCACTGCAACTCCTGCAGCTCAGAAACTAATTTCTAAAAAATATAAGACCCCAGACTAGTCTCAGCTTGGAGCAGAACCAGTTGTAAATCACATCTGAAGAAGCACCCACGCCACATTTATCTCATGCGCCACATTTGTCTCATATCTTCTGGCTTCCTACAGGAGACAACATGGATGTGGCATTTACTTTTTTAAAACCTCATTTCCTGATTTTTTAAAATATTATTCTTCAGTTTCCCAGACATATATTTGTGTGAAGTGTTGTCTTTCGTTGTACCTGCTCCCCTTGAGATCACTGTTCCCTGTGAACGAGAGATGTTGGTCATAACTCCATTGGGTTTGCTTTTCTACCTGAGATAACAGTGATTCCACTTACCAGATTTTGATATTGGATTAGACTGGACACCCACATTTTACAGAGCAAACCCACCCCTGATTTTAACCTAATAGCTCTGTATTAATTCTGTTGCAGTCTTTATGCAACAGAGATTAATTTCTAACTGGAAATTTGACAAGTTGGTAATTCTTCAAAGAAGATTAAAAAAATTTAAGAGTGCTAGATCTGCTAAGGATAAAAGATGAAACGTGGATTTGAGGCTCATAAAAACAATACTGGGGCATAAAATTATCCATCATTGTCCTGGGATGGACTGAAGATCTCCTGCCAAAACAGGACATTCCTAGAGAGAAATGGAGGTGGCCATGAAGAGAATTCCCAGTTCTGGGAAGAAGGGTAAGTCACACCAATAAAATCAAGGTCCACAGCTCATTTCAGACTTGATGATGTGAAAAAGGTTTTTGGTGTCCCACCCTCAATGTGCATTTATTGAAAACAATTTCTTCCCAGTAGATAAACCAAAGTGCAGGGAATCCTTTTGAGCTAAAGCCCAGGGTGACTCCAACAAATATCAAAGCAACCAAGAGATGGGAGAGGAAGCTGGGAGGTTCTTGTGTGAACTGCACAGTTGAGGAGATGGTCAGATACAGGAGGATAAAGGAATGGACAAGCTGCATCACCTGGACAGGCAGTGAGCAGAGAGCTCCTGTGTTGGTGGAGAGCCTGGGGCTATGGGCAGTGTGGACATCAAGGTATCAGTCTCTCAGTCTTCTCTCAGACACAGCTGAGCCCCTGCCCTTGCTCCTCCTCACTCCATTATCTGCATCATCCACGTCCTGGAGGGAATTATGGAGCTGTGCTGGTCGTCCTGCGGCAGGCTGACTCTGGGTGGCTATATCACACCAGCATTCAGCTCTTATCGAAGTGCCCTGCATGTCTTGAAAGGGTCAGTGCCTTGGGATAAAAACGGAGAGAAAAAAGTGATGTGAGTGGCTGTAGCTTTGTATATTTGATCTCAGTATTTAAGCACGGGATTTTGTTGGAATATGTCAGTGAAGAAGTGGGATTGGGCTAAGATACTGGTTTGTTTGAGGACAATAGTGACTGACCAGTACAAGTGATTGATAAAGCAACTGTTTTCTTAAAAACCCTGAATTCCAAACTAATTTGAAATTAATTTGACACCCTGTCTTTTAACATGGAGAAAGACTCCTTGGCTTCCATCACCTACAGGTTCAGAAAAGGAATTCTTTATACTAGGCTCCTAATGATTAAGTCATTCAAATTCAAATAATGCCAGAACATGAGAGACATTGCATGAAGATTCATAATGAAGCTTCATAATCACTGCCAGGAGTTATCTTATCAGAGGTAACCTATGTTTTTCTAACCTATTTCAGTCACTCAAGTGAGAAAAAGATCTATAAATCCACTTGCTTCTCCCACAGTCACCAGGTAGGAGAGGTAACAAAACCCTCACCTGGAGCTGAGCATCAACTGCATCTTAATTTAATGTGTTGATAGCCCAAAGCTGCCAAGACAGAAGCAGTAGTGGTATCCTGGGGCATGTCTCCACGTCCCTGACATTGTGTAATAGCAAAGAGCTGTAATTCAGGAGCAGAGGATGGAATGATGCACATTTAGAGACTCCTATCAGCCCATTCTGCTGTAAATTTGGAGTTTGTCTCTGGAAAGCATCAGGGAGAAGAAAAGCTTACGAGAACACTCAGCCACTGAACAGGTCTGAAACCTCCTATGCTGCAGCCATGAGAACCAGAAGGGAGGTGCTCAGAGAGGGGGAGAGTAGGAGGGGAAAGAGGAGAGGTACTGCACAAATGTAGGAGGGTTGCTGCCATCACACCACTTCAGTCTGGTGGTGGCTTGTGGTTAATAAGGTTGGCACCTGTATGGTGTGATTGAGGAGGGCAACTTCTTACACTCTCTGGTCCAAGGAGAGGACTATAATTCTGAAAGAAGTGTTCTGAAAATACTGCTAATAAATACTTTCAGTCCAGTGTGGCTGACCCTCTGTAGTTGCTCTGTGTGTGGCTGGATGACAAATTAGGGCTCAGCCATCACCAACCACACTTTTTCATGTGGAAGAGGAACAGAGGAGCAGATGTGACATTGATCTGACCAGGACTGAGTGTGGAGAACCCGGAGATTATGAAGTAAATCAGGGGCCATGCCCTGCTTCTGCTCAAGGGCTCAGTCACTGCCCTGGAATGGGCACCTCCCAGGACATGTCCTCTCTTGGGTCTGACATCTGCTGAAAACATCTCCCTCCCCATGCCAGGCCTGTCTGCCTGAGGCTGATTTGGGCAGGATCATTTCCAGGTGCTCATTTCTGTTTTAGCAGCCAATCAATGGATATAAGTGTTACTGATCTTGGTACTACCATGCATGACTCCAGTAAATCTCTCACAACAAAGTCCTCCTTACTCCAGGCTCCTGCACCGGCATTTTGAATGATATTTTCATTTGGGTAATTTCTTCCTGCCATGTAAATCTGTTTTCCTATCACCATTGAGGCTTCATCCTTACACAGAGCTGTGCCCAGCAGATGGACTCTGGATAGACCTGCACAAAACCCATTCTCAATATTGCTTAACCAGTGGCTTTCTCTTACAGAAATAATTTCCCTTGGGATAATTTATCTTTAACTTAACTAAGAAGCTATTTCAAAATATGAAATTTTTAATATCATAAATTATAATTATTTATTTTTATAAAACTGTTCTTTCAATTATCCAAAGGTAAATTTTAAAAAAGAAGGGGAAGCCTTTGCCCTGTTGGTGTTCAGCCCATGGGACATGATGGCAATGGAGTTATCCAGTTTTCTTTAAGCTCCCTCATCTCTCCATTTTCTTTCTACTTTCTTCTTCCACAGTTGGGTTCTCAGCCTTTTCTCTTGTCCTAAATTTTCATTTTATTGCTGGTAAGAGAGAAGTTCCCTTATTTCATGTGTTGGCCATCAAATCTGTCTATTTGCTATATCTAGCAAAATTATTCTGTTTTGCTATTTTCTGCTGCTTTTCTGATCTGACTTCCCTCACTGCAATTGTCAACCCCACCTTTTGTCATATACAACGATGCTTGACCTTAGAGCTTGGATTTCTCCAGCTTTGGAGAAGTTCCTCTTTGGTGAGGCCGGAGTCTCTCCTGATCCTTCTCCTTCCCTGTGCATATTTCCATCCCAGCACTGTCCTGCACCAAAACTGAGCGCAGGTGGCAGGGGTTGGGTAGTGCAGTTGTCTCCAGGAATCCCTGAGGTGTTGTGTCCGTGCCTGGGCAGGTGCCAGGGGCTGCAGACAGGCTGTAGATGGACAGTTGTGCAAGAGCTGCTCCCTTTGGCACGGGACGGGGGGCACAGGGAGAGCAGGATGCAGGGAAGCACCGCAGGGCTGTGCACAGGGCTCATCCGTCCCCCATCCCACACCCCCCCAGACACCAAAGAACAGCCAAGCTGAGAGTCAGGGCAGCAGGAACAGGTAGGACGGGTCTGCTGTGCCTGTGGCTTTTCCGTGTGCCTGCAGCCCGCAGAGTGAGAGGCACTGCAGGCCCCTCCATCGGAGCTGCCGCTAATGATTCCCCCTGCCCGGAGGACACGGCCAGGATCGATGGAGGGTCAGCAGCATTTCCCAGTGCCCAGCACAGCCCAGGGGTCAGGCAGCTAATCATCACTGCTATCTTGCTGTGCTGTCCAGCCCAGGGCGACTGGAGGTGCATTAAAGATTAAACAAGAGCTGGGGGGTCTCGGGAGCGTGTTGGAGTCATTCCAGGGTGGGTGGGCAGTGGTTGGCGCAAGCAAGTGGAGTTCTGCTGCAGCGGCCCTGACTTTAGATCTTTCAGCCGAACAAACTGGCGGCATCTCTGTTGAGACAAAAAATGCCTCTAGCTAAAATTCCACTATCTGACCTCAGAAGGGCTCCAGCTGCTTCTGCCACCAACGGAGCAGCTCGAAGAAGAGTTTTGCAGAGGTTGGCCATGCTGAAAGAGAAGCCCATTTCTTCAGAGGGTACAGCCTTCGTCTTCCTCACTCCCCTGTCAGCCTAAGTGCTCACACAGAGTGACAGAGCATTGGCACTATCCCATGAGTGTCTGTCACCTGCCAGCACCAGGCCATGGAGATTTACTGTAAGACCTGGACACCCCTTCCAAGGTGGCAGGATTAAATGGTGCCCTTGCTTGCCATGCTCATTCCTAATGCCTCCAGCCTCTAAAATGGGTATATTGCAACTCTGGTCCCCACTGGAATACAAACATATTCATGGGATTGGGAAAACACCTTCCATTTGGGATGTGCTTAGTGGGACGGGCTCATCCCATGGCTCTGAATGCATTTGGGTCAGTGCTGATTGAGGCAGGCAGTTCACACACCTTCCTCCTCTGCAGGGCTAGCAGTGTGTTGTGTGTTAGTGTCCAAGGTTAACGTGTCTGTTCTGACTCATATGGCCATGGGGCTGTGTTCATATCTGGCTTTGAGTGCTCATGAATTGCCACCACTCTCTGTGCCTGACTGGAGGGAGGGAGGGAAATGGTGTGTGTGGCACTGTGGGTGCTGTCTGGAGCTGCATGGGCTGAGGAATCAGCACTGACTGACTGACATCCTGCTCATCCTGCCCTTCAGTTCCCCAGACCCACAGCTTTTCACTGAGCCTCAAGTTCACAGCCATCTTTGGGCAATTAGAAAGAGCAGAGCAGAGAACAAGATTCATCCAAAGTAAAGTGCTAAACCACAGTTACAGCCAGGAAGTAAAGGGGGGACTCCCCATTCCAGCAAAAATTAAAAACTGTCCACTTCAAGGATAATTAATTTCAAGGCTTGGCATTCAGTCAGCAATCCTTGCTAAGGAATCCTGACATGAAGCTGTGTCGAAGGGGCTCAGGTTGGACATCAGGAAAGGTTCTTCCCCCAGAGGGTGTTGGGGCACTGCCCAGGCTCCCCAGGGAATGGGCACGGCCCTCAGGCTGCCAGAGCTCCAGGGGTGTTTGGACAAGGCAGGGGGGGATTGTTGGGGTGTGTGCAGGGCCAGGGGTTGGACTGGATGATGCTGGGGAATCCCTTCCCACTCAGGACAGTCTGAGGTTCTGTGATTACATGGCAGAATGAGGGCTCTTGGTCAGAGCTTCCTCAGCTAATTCAATGTCCTCACCTGAGCTCTGGGCTCCTCTTCTGGCCAGTGGAAAAATCAGGCCCACAAAAGAAGAACACTTTCTAAGAAGGGCCATGTGACTTGTCCTGAGCCTTTTTCCTTATCTGAGTAACACCAGAGCCCCGGATGATCCTTGACATCTCACTTCCCAGCTCCAGCACAGAGCTGAATCCCACCCGTGCAGTGTTGGGCCCTGGACACTCACCTGCACCCTCCCCTTGCTGACTGGGGGAGATGTTTTCAGTGGCAAGAATGACATTAATTGAAGCCATTTTTAGCTCTGCTGATCATCTAGGATTGCTTTGGATCATGGGACTTCATACTCCTCATCTGAACTGATTGTAAAGCTTCCTCTCAACAGGCTCCCACCCGGCTTTGCCAGAAAAGCTGCTCAGAACACGGGCTGCCGTTGCTATTTTTATCAACTGAGCATTATGTATTTTGTGTCATACAAGGGAAGTGTTATTCATTTACTGGAATTATCCTTTTATCAAGTCAGTTTCCTATTGCATTTCACCGTTCAGTGCACTGGCAGTTCATTCTTTTAACAAGGCTGTTTCTATTCTTGAAAGTGTATTTAAGAGGTTTTGTAATTTCACTGTGAGATACAGAGTGTTTCCTTTTCTTTTAAAGAATGTGGTCCAAGCATCCTTAAATCTGGAGAACTTGGAGCAACAATGAAAAAATGGATCAAGAAATTAAAAGATAACAAACAGGGCCTCATGAAAACTTTCCCTAAATTATCTCTGAAAACAATCTGTTATTGTATGTTAATTTTAAGCACTTTTTACTTGTCAGATTTTCTTTTCTGCTTCCTGTTGTAGTCTTTGTTTCCCCAGTCCTGACTTGTGCTGGAAATCTGCTCCTGGGTCATTTTGTAAACTTGTGGTGAGATTTGAGAGAGGGGTTCAAGCAGTGGTGACTGAACTGAGACATGTCTGATTTAAGGTATTCAATCACCTACAATCCCAAATCCAGCATTTTTGAGGAGTCAGTTACCCCAAAGCAGGACATTGTGGGGTAATGAATCAGGCAACAGGCAATGCTAGGGCAAAGAAGTGAGGCTGAATTCTGTCTCTCTGGGTTCACAGGCCATGGGGACAGCACTGAATCCATGAGGATCAGGAATTGGGAAGGGGGTTGAAAGCCAAGGGTGAAACCACAAATTGTCTTGGCATTTCCTAGTAGGTCACTGTGAATTAGCAGTAGAAATGCCCCTGTGGCAGCTGTTCATTAATCATGGAGGAGATGGAGTTGCAGAAAGGGCAAAGTTGTGTTCAGTGAGCCCTCAGAAGCTCCACTGGCTCTGCTGGGACCTGCCAAGAGTGAAGAGCTGGAAGCGCCACACGTGTGAAGAGGTTCCTCCATCACCTCTCACCTCACTCTTCCACAGGGCCTTGAAAGGCCACTTTTGACTCTGGGTTCTCGCATCCTGCTCAATTGAAGACTGTCATTTGTATATATATATATATATATATTTATTTTTTTTTCCATGTTCAATCAAAAGAATTCTTCCAGGGCTTGATCATTCAGAGGTCTGGATGAAGCAGTCAGTTGTGTGGGAGGTTTTAACAATTCAAAGTAGATATATCTTTATGGAGGAATCAAAGGTAAGAGCATCTTTTTTAACCTAAATCTTTATGATAGATCAACATTTTGGAGAGCAGTATGTTGGAGATTTTGGGAGTGAACTTCAGTTCTGGCAAGAAAACCATACAGGTAAATAAATGCTGTGAATCTTACTCTATGTAGTTTTTTGCAGTTCTTCTTGGCCCACATCTGAGTTCCCCCAGCCCCCTCAAACACTGCACCACATAAGCAGAAGTAAAAAAGAGATGCCTTAAAGCATTTGAAGCCACAGGTGAAACTTGCACTTGAAATAAAACCTGCTTTGCCATACAGAGGAATTCAGTTATAAGAAAATTCAGCTAAAACTCAACTAAGAATTCAAACTGTGACATTCTTCAATTAACGCAATTAACCTAATCCAGTGATTCTGCAAGGGATGATGAGACACAACTTTTCTCACAAAGACTAGAAATAACCTATACATGTTCTTCTCAGAATAAGTTTTGTGAATAAGCAAAGCAGACAGAAGAACCTAACTGTTATCCTGGACTGAAAGAACACCTGAAGATCTCAGGGATGAATGTGTGAGCAAGGCAAGCAGGTAGGAGACTTCCACAGGTTGATCTTCCAGTCTCCAGAACATTCAGCTCAGGGGCTCAAAGAGGAAAACGTTTCAGGAGTAACTGAAACCTCTTCATTTAGGAGTAAAAATAGACCACAGAGATCAGACATGGGCAGGTGGGGTGAAACCTGTGAAAGTTGACGTTAAGGAACGAATTATTCATTGGTGGTGGTCAGGATGGCTGTAGAGAGGCCAAAGTGGAGATGATTTGTAGCAAGTTGCTCTGCACTTGCAGAAGCAGAGCCGGAGTCAGCCCTGAGTCACTGGATTTGTGTCACCAGCCAGGCTTTGGGTGAGACTGAAGGGTTGGCTCAGGACAGTCACGATGAGATGGGTGATCGGGTTTGTTCTTGAGATGGCACCTGCCAGGGCAGCTTCTCATCCTGAACCTCCACCACACTGAGGGGCATCACCAGGAGAGTGTCTCAGGAGGATTGTCCTCCCTGGAAACAACCCCACAAAAATATGGGGAGGATTTATGGTGTGACCACAGGGACTGCAACCGCAGTGCAGCCATCCAGCTCCCACTGTTAATTCAAACAGGACTGTAACACTCCACTGGTGTGACAGGGTTGTGCAGACGGCACTGTGGGGTGTGTCCCACAACCAGACACTGTGGGGCTTGGTTCACACCACTGGGATTGACAGTCCTTCTGAGTGGGTGTTTCTGGAGGAATGAGGTCCTACCACCAGGGCCAGGTCTCGGCTGACATGTGGGGCTCTGTTCTGCACTGGTCCTTCCTCAGATACACATTCACTGCATTTATGGAGACACCAAACTCACAGGTCCTCCTGGTTTCAACCGGGATGGCATTAATTCTCTTCTTAGTGCTCTGTTTTGAATTTAGTGTGAGAGTAATGTCGATTACATACAATGTTTTAGGTGTTCCTGAGCAGTGCTTAACTTAAACCAAAGTCTTTTCTGTTTCCCAGGCTCTTCCAGCAAGCAGCTTGTCAAGAAACTGGGAAGGAGCAGAGCTGGGACATGTGACCTGAACTGGCCAAGGGGATATTTCACACCACAGAACATCATTCTCAGTATATAAACTGGGGGAGTTGGCTGGGAGCTGCCAGTTGCTGGGGAGGGTTGGGCTGGGCATTGGTCAGTGGGTGATGAGTAACTGTGTTGTGCATCACTGGTTTTTCTTAGGTTTTACTCCTCTGACCCATTTTAATTACTATAATTATTATCATAATTATTATTGATTACATTTATTTTGTTTCAGCTATTAAGCTGTTCTTATCTCATCCCACGAGTTTTACTCTTTTTGATTCTCCTCACCTCTGGGGAGTGTGGGGTGAGTGAGAGGCTCTGGGGTGTTTTGTTGCTGTCTGGGGTTAAAGCACAACATAGGTACATCCTGCAACATAAGTGCCCTGTCACTTCTTTGGGCTTCATCAATTTGCTCCTGTCACCTTCCTTAGGGATTTCACCTGAGCACGGCCAGGGACACAGCACTGAGCTAAAAGGATCTTGGGCTTGATGGAGATTTGACAATCCTGTGTTCTCATGTCTAAACCAGGAGAGCTCTGTACACCCTGTGCACCTCTCAGCTATATTTAGGTGCAATGTACACACTTCATGTAATTCTGGGACAAATCAGACAGCTGTCAGGCTGCTAAGGATTGAATGGAATAGCTTTTAAAAATATCTAATTTGTGATGTAGTTCAGCAAACAAAACCAGATGAAATATATTCCACTGTGTCTAAATGAGAGTGAATGGCTTAATTGGGAGTGAGAGTGACAGAGTCCATCCACTGAATTGTATAAAAATGTAAGAGTTAAAGGGAAAGTAGGTTCTTAGCAAGACAAATTGAAGCTCCCACATCTACATTTCAAAGCCTTCATTGTCCCAAGGCAAGACAAACAAAATGGCATTTGCATATTCACTGACACTGGAACAGTGTCCAAAGGCATCAGCCAAATGGAAGAAAATGAGAGGAGGGAGGTGAAATTACCATACAATGATTTCCCTCAAATTGAAAAATGAGATAGAAGGAGTAGGAGGGGAAGCTCCTAAGAGAGTCCTTTGATGCTTGTTTTTTCTGAAAGGAAGGCGTACATGGGAGGTTGAGATTTACAACTGCAGTTCAGTGATAGCTAAATCTGACTTGAGGGCTCTCAGTGATCCAGCCTCCCGACTCAGGGAGCTGAACTGGAATAAACTTCTTGTGCCAGCTCAGGTTTGTTCAAATAGGTCTGATTGGTTAACTTTGTGCCAGCATGTTTCATGTCAGATGTGCCATCAGCATGCAAGGAGAAGCAGAGTTTTGCTGGACCTCGCTCGGCCTGTCTGGGGCCTTTCCGTCAGCCCTTGGTGCTCTCCTCCCACCCATGGAACCTTCAGCTCGCTGCCTCCACACAGTCACCACTCCAGCTGCAGCTCAGGGCCTTCTGTGTTTCTTTCCACTTTGCATATTCAGCATCTCTGGCCCTGTCCTTGTTGTGGATCTTCACGGGGGCCTTGCCTGGCTCAGTGCTTCCACATCACCTCCACTGTCACAGCAGCATCGACCTCACCACACTGTGTCCTCCCCAGGCCAGATTCACACTCCTGGCCACAGTGGCCTCACACTGCGAGCAAAGCATCCCTCTTTCCCTTCCTGCAGACAGGATTCTGCTCACTGCAGCTCTGGTGACACCCAGGCAAAGTCTCATGTGCAGGCGCTGCTTTGAGGCCACTCTGGAGAAGTGTAGGACCAAGGTGAAATCCTGGAAAAAGCCTACAGGAAGGACAAGGATACTGTTGGCCCCTCACTACTGTCTGTGCAGCAAGGATCTTCAATGGAATTTGTGACAGGGCAGAGACCTTGCATGGAGAGTGTGTGGGAAACCCTGCAAGAGTGTTAACATAACTCCTTCCCCTCTGTGAAGGAGTGGCAACCTGGGGAAGAGTGTGCATCCGTGGGGAAGCAATTCTGGAAACTGAGCCATAGGAATCACAACAGTGCTGGTGGAAAGAGACCCTTGGAAGTCTCCAGTTCAGCCTTCCCTGGAGCAGGATAAGCCCAGGACTAGTTAGGATAACCAGGGCTTTGTACAACTGGACCCTGTAAATACTGGGGAATAAACTCTCTTGGCAATTAGCCCAAGGCTGCATCACCCTCCCAGACAGTGAGTGTTTCCTGATGCTTAAACTGAACCTCCTAAGCTCCAGTTTGTGTCTGTCGACCGTTCTTGTATGTCTGGCACCAGTGACAAGAGTTTGGCTCTGTTATCCTTGTATATTGGCCCTTCAAAAAGTCACAGGCTGCTCTAGGACACTGCTCAGTCTCCTTTCACCCAGCAGAAGAGGTGATGCCTTCCCTCCACCTCTCTGTCAAACCAGCCAGTCCCTCTGTGTCTCCCAGCAGATCATGTGCCCCAGGCTTTGACAATCCTGGTTGCCTTGACTGGTCCCTCTCCAGCATCTCCCCATTGTTTCTGGACTGGGAGCTCACAAGTGAACACAATGTTCCAGGGGCACTGAGACAAGAACTTCCTTCTGCTTTTAACAGTTCTCCACACAGACTCCAGCAGGCAGCTTGTCTTGTTTGCAGTGAGTGACTGCCAGCTCATGTTCAGGCTGGCATCCACCATCACCCCCAGCCTTTGGCAGCAGGATTGCAGCTCAGCCAGTCTGCTCCTGGTTCAGCTGAGTTGTCTGCTTTTCCTGCCTGGATTTTCCCAGCCTGCCATGGACACTGTTGGGAATAATGATGCAAAAGCCTCTTTAGTTGTTTCCAGCCAGATGTGTTCTCCTGTTTCATTGTTCTGCATGCACTGTACAGATCTTCCTGTGCCTTGCTGCTCCCAGGGCCTGTGTCAGGTTTGGAGACTGAGCTTCAGTGCCTGTCCCTCCTTCAGGCTTTGGGCTGTGCCACATCTCACTGCCTCCCACCACAGTGAGCAATTCCAGACTGAGAACACTGAGAGCTGTGCTGAGAGCTTTACTATCCATTCTTTTCCCAGAAAAGCTCCTCTTTTCTTTTTCAAAATATGCGCACCAATGCCTATGCCCAAATGTAGGAATTGCCACACACACACAGGTCTGCAGACGAATTTACACACCTGTACACATGCACATCTGCACATCTGCACATCTGCAGTCACTCACAGGCACACAGGCACATGCACACATCATATCACACGATGGTTCGGGTTGGAGGGACCTTAAAGTTCATCTCATTCCACCCCCCTGCCATGGGCAGGGACGCCTTCCACTATCGCAGGTTGCTCCAAACCCTGTCCAATCTGGCCTTGGACACTTCCAGGGATGGAGCAGCCACAGCTGCTCTGGGCAACCTGTGCCAGTGCCTCCCCAACCCCATGGGGAAGAATTCCTTCCCAATATCCCACTAAACCTGCCCTCTGGCAGTGCAAGACATTCAGCCTTGTCCTGTCCCTCCATCCCTTATCCAAAGTCCCTCTCCAGCTCTCCTGGAGCCCCTTTAGGCACTGGAAGGGGCTCTGAGGTCTCCCTGGAGTCTTCTCCTCTCCAGGTGAACACCCCCAGCTCTCCCAGCCTGGCTCCAGAGCAGAGGGGCCATCTCTGAGGCCTCCTCTGGACTTGCTCCAGCAGATCCTTGTACTTATACTGGGAATACCTGTGGATACACAGCCAGTTGCACACAGGGACACAGCCATGCACATGCCCCACTTCAGCACACATGTGTGCAGGTGCTCACGCATGGAAACAGCTCTGGACAAACACACACCCACCTTCCCCCCTGCACACACAGGGCCTCAGACACACTCACCTGCAGCTACAGCTACAGTGACAGTTCATTGCCTCTCCATCCTCTGTATTCATCCCAGGGGCATCATCTGGATCCCAGTCTCCAAATAATCCTCCACCAAGTGTCCATTCTCTGGGAAATGCCAGGACTTACAAACTGCTGTGGGGTTGAACAGTGTCCAGCAGCAACGCCCAGGAGCAATGCCCATGGGATTCCTGGGACAGGAGACATTCTTATCCTGGTCATCTTATCACCACGGTAGAGATTGGTTTGGACCAGTGCCATGGCATCCAGCCCCTGGGGTTCCCTGAGCAGCAGAGGTGGCAGGGCAGGGCACTGGGTGTGTGGTGACATCTGTGTCCCACCAGGGATCCATCCCAGGACTCATCCTGCAAGCACAGGTCCTGACTTTCTCAAACCTGACCAAGGTTTACTCATTGCAGGGACATCCAAATAGGACCTGCTACCACCACAGCTGGCAACAGTGTAAAGAAGGTCATGATGAGGGACCTGTTGACTACCTGGAGGAAAGCTTGATTTCCCAGGCTATGAAGACACTGGTGACCACTTTCATTTGCTTGCTTAAGAGCTGTGACACCTGTGACTGGACTGCTGGGGATAGGGCTGCACTGCCCCAGAGTGGATGCACAATCTGTGTGGAGAACCTCTGGAGCAAGGAAGAAGTCACTCGTGATGGTGAGTCAGGGGAAGATAAATATGCCCTTCTGGAAAAGGTGAAACATTTCAGAGCTGATTGAGTCAGACTCAGCTTGGCCTCTGACTGTGATACAGCCTAATGGGGGATATTTCCATAGGACCCATCACCTACTGGGTTCCCAGTATCTCATGTGCCTCCTGCAGTCAGATCTGGGTTGGACTGAGGAAGAGAAGCCAGACAACACAAATCTCTGTGCATTCACAGCAGTGACTCTTGCAGAGAGACTCTTCAGGCTCTTTTCTCCCCTGCAGTCAACTTCTGGGCATAGTTTTGGTTCTAGCACTGCCATGACAGTAAATACTTCAATTCCCATGGGAATTGAGATTATTTCTGTGACTGGGATTTTAAAAGTCACAAGGATTTGGTTGGCAGAATCTGCAGGGTTGATCTAGGGGCCTGCAAGGGAAAATACCACCTGACAACAAGAAATGTAGCAAAATCACAAGTTTATTTTTTCTTTTCCCTCCCTGCAAGATGTCAGGTTACGGTAGCATTCATCAGGGTGTCTCTGTAAATCAATCGTGATGACTTTCCTTCCTTGTTCTCAGACTAGAGACTCTCAATAACAGCTTGTGTATTTGCTGTTTCAGGTGACTTCCCAGACCCTAATCCAACCTCCTCTTTTTGCTCCCATGGTGGCACTTCAGAAGACTCACAGAGTCTCCAAGCTTCCCAAGACAAAGGCAATAGGATCATGGAAAACTGGCAATAGGATCATGGAAAACTGGCAATAGGACCATGAACCTACACAAAGATCTGTAACCACAGAGGAAGGACTGAGCCAGGATTTCCTTCAAGGGGATCTTGAGGAACTGGCCCAAGTCCTGGAGCCATGTTTCTGCTCTGTTATATTAATTTTAATCACATTTCCTCCATGATACATCATCATGGAATATGGTGTGCTCTTTCCCACTCATCCCTAATAAGTCATTCACAACTTCCTTTCTGTGAAATGTTTTGTCCTGAAATTCCTAGTGGAAGATACTGGGCAGAAAGCCACAGAAGCTGCTGGTGCTCAAAGCAGACCAGCCACAGGCATTACAACTGGACCCCTTCTCGCCCTGTGGACAGTGCTTGACAGTGGAATGAGGACACTCATTTTGCATCAGTGGCTTTGCCTGAGATTATCAGGTTGATTTTTGCCAAGTTGAAAGTCTATTGGAAGTGTTTAAATCTTTAAAGAGGGAAAAATTGAAATGTCTGTCATGCCAGAGCAGTGAAGAGGGCACCTAAATAGAGCTACTCTGAGTAATGTCTTACCTGGGGACTCCAGGAGTTTCCAGTTTGACCAAAAAAAAAAATGCTTATGGGAATTTCTTCACAGGATACTGTGAATATTGTCAGGGAATGCTGAACATCCTAAAGTGTGAGATTCTCGGGGGAATTTGAGCCCAGAGGTGAATGCTAAGAACATGGAAAGCAACATGTCGTGTGCCTTCCTCAGAATGACCCAGTCAGGATCCAAGTCCTCCACACTCAAAGTTTTCTTATCTTTGCCAGAGCAGATGAAGCTACTGACAATATCCAGGGCTGAAACAAATTTGCCTTCTTTGAAAAAACAGTTTTTGGAGACATCTGAAGGTATTCCTGCATCTTCTCCATCTCAGCACGGTGCTCTGGCTGCCTTGATGGTCATACAGAACAAGGACGACCCAAAGTCAGGCCTCACCCCCTTGATACCTGCTCAGGGAGCACCTGAGGGGCAGGAGGGCTCGGGGAGGAGGGTTAAGCAGGAGGTTTGACAGTTATTGTTCACTAAAGTGAGCAGCCGAGCCTAATGCGGGTCATTCATTCCCCACTCCTGCCCGGTCAGCTGCAGTATTAGCGCTGGTCAAAGGTCTCCCCAAACATTTACCATCCATTAAAAGCTAACCTTTCCATGGGGATGTTTGAGCTTTGAGTCCCTGGATAGCTGCAGGCGATGTGCAGGGCTCCTGCTTCTCCGGGGGTCTCTCACTGTCCAACCAGCTCCGCCTGTGCCGGGAGAGCTGCATTCCAGGAGCTGAAGCTCCCTCCCGCCTCCCATCCCTCCTCCAGCAGCCTGAGAGCCCTGAACAGCTTGCTGGCAGCTGGACATTCCTTGTGGGCACTGTCAAGTTTGCTGGTCTTCTCCTTCCAAAAACAAACAGCAAAATGTATTTGAGATCGGAGCTTAGTAGGAAATGGTTTTAAACGGTTTTCTTTCCTTTGTGGGGCAGGGTGTCAAAGATTTGGAATTTTTCCCATCATATATTGTGATCAAAGCAGAAATCGTGGAATGTCAGTTTGGTTTTTCAATGGGGTCCATCAGATTTGTCATTTAAATTTAACTTGGTGGATGGTGAGCACATCAGGACGGTGCGTTACAGTTGGCAGGGAGAGGGAGAGAAAGGGAAAATGCTTATGATAAAGATCCTAAAGTATTTGACAAAGCGGGAGAGAGCTCAGGGAGAGCTTTGCTTCACTCAGGACTGAACAAGAAACTCAGTATCTGACTCAGTAAGAGTGTTAAACGTTTAAGATTAGGTTTATGGCTCCATTAAAGCCTTTTACTGCATGGCATTGGATATGGCAACAAAGCAGAAGCTTCACTGTAAGTCCTGAAAATAGGTGTAATACCAATAACAATAATAACAATTTGTTGCTATGATTGTTGTTATTGTAATTATTATTGCATTTCAATGGAAACGGGCACATGGTTGATTTAAAATATATGCTAATCCCTAACCTGTAAAAACAAGGAAACCTGATGGACAGTCAGGATGAACAATTTAACACTGAATTGGACCCAATTCCAACACTTTAACTAGAATTATAAGGACTTCTTTTTAAAACCTGGGGAGATGCTGCTCTAAGGACAGTGACTCTATCACACCTTGTTCCATCTCTGCTCTCAGATGACCCTTGGCTGTCGGTGCTGGGTTCCAGGGCCAGGAATCCTCCTCCTTTTCTCCAAGCCCAAAGTTTACAGTGCAGAAGCAGCAGCCCTAGTTCAATCTCTCATGATCTCAGCTTTGCTTTGTTTTTTTTAAATCTAAAGGCACATTGTCCCCTTCTGCTTTGCAAATGGCATTTCTTATGTTTTCCCCTTCCTTCTCTTTCTCCCCTGTTTTCCAGTTCTCCCTCCTTTAACCACCTCTGTCCTACCTCAAGGTTTGAGAGATGCTCCTGGCAAGCACCTGATGAGCCTCACTTTGCTGGCAGCCCTGTGTCACCTCTGATTTTGTGGCTCCTACTTTGGAGCCAGTTTGCATTTGTGATTTCTGCTTGAAGTGTTGCCATAATGAGCCAGCATTTGTCTGAAAATAAAGCATAATATATGCATAAATAAAGCATAATATATACATTATAAATATATGTGGGAGAGAAGGGATTTTTAAATTTGTTTACTGGATTTCAAAACTTTTGGACTTGAACAGAAGCACATCTGTGAAAATGTACAGAAAGAATGAATTTGGGTTTAAAGCTGCTGAAGGACTATTCCTCACTTTGCTGCTTCTGCTTTTACCCTCATAAGGGGAGAAAACAAATCTGCATTCCAAGTTCTTTGTACAGCTTTCTCTTACTATTGCTCTGGATGAAATGAGCTCTGTGGAGTTTAAAAGGGGATGAACATGGGAAATGGAAGCTGAGAGGGGCAGAAAGCTTTTCCCTGATGAGGAAGGTTCTTCCAGGGGATCAGCACCTGCTGGATAAGGAGGCATCAGCCAGAACTAGCACCTTTTGGAGCTCTGGGTAGGAGAGATCAGCAGAGCTCAACTGCAGGGACAACCAAGACAGCCCCTGAATTAAATCAGCCTCACAAAATAAGTAGAAAGTGCCTCAGAATGTCCCCATTAAACCCTAATTATCTGCTGACTTCTTAGACATGAGAGAATTTTCTTTGTCTATTTAATTTCATGCTTATCATCAAACTAGTCATTAAATAGCTGAGTATTAGGGAAAAAATGCAAAGCTTTCTGGTCTGTCTTGTTTAATCCTTCAGCCCCTCCCTTCCCTCCTCCCCGTCCCACTTTCTCTCTGGCGCAGTCAGGAAGAGGGGAGAGCTGGCAGGGTCTCGTGCTGGGCACCCTGGCAGTCCCTGGGTCCTGATCTCCAGGTGGGCAGGATGTGGGGGTGCACGGTCCCAGAGAAAGGCTGGGATGGAAAATCCCCCAGTTCCACACCAGAGCTCAGCTCTGGCAGCTGGCAATACGGACTTGACATCCCATGGGATGTAGTAGAGGTGCAGAAGCTACTAAGAGTGGGATGAGACCCAGAGGTCTGATCATTACAAGGAAAATGAATTGTCTGTGAGTCAGGTGAATCATTTAAAACAGAACCAAAATGATTGAACAGCAAATGGTCCTGGGCTTTCCTGTCTCATAACAAATTAGTGGGGGACATTACATGAAATTGGAAAATAAAAAATTGTCAGTCACTGGAAGGCTTTTCTATGTAGGATGAATCAAGGACATGGAATTGCTGCTTTGGGCTATATTTGAAATCAGGAACATTGAAACATTTAAGCTGAGATTGGCTACTTACTTAAACTGATGCTAACCCCGTCCCACTGGATGAGTTCCTGCTTTAGGTCTCTGCTGCTCTTCAGCTGGGCTGTGTGGGGCTGTCAGGGCAGGATTGAGCCTGCAACAGCTTCCTGCAGCCTGCTTTAAAAACCTTGTTCTGGCCATGACAGGATTTTGGCTTAGCTAACCCAGGACCCACCCAGGGAGGCAATGCCCAGCTTCACAAGGATTTGTGGCAATGTCCCGTCTACTTCTCCAGTGCAATGTCTTTCCTTCTGAGGGGACATCACTGTCCAATGAGCCTATACAGCAACACAGTCCCATCAAAAGGACCCTTCATTAAGTGTTTTCCCTCAATGCCAACTCCTGCTTTGTGCAGTTTGGTTTCTAACGTCCAGGAGGAGCCATTCCCCAGCAGCAGCCTCCAAGCTGTAAACTTTTGACCTGAGCTAATTACTGAATTCACTTTATAGAAGTAATGAGGTTCTGAGCCTCTGCAATGCCTTGGAGGCTCTAGAGAGTCCGAGCCAAAACCTGAGCTCCCTAATCAGTTCTGACTCTGGTTTTTTTATTCATTTACTGAGTGCCCCGAGGCACTGCCGCTCCTTGAGCTCCCTGGGAGGAGCTGCAGTGCTGCTCTCCCCAGTCTGCAACTGGGCAAAACATCCCAGTCAGGGCTGCAGGTACACTCACCACCTGAGTGATGAGAGGAGGAGATACCACTGGGGACCAGTGGTCAGAGCAGCGGGGCCAAGAGAGTTGTGCTCAAGTCTTTCCTCAAATCTATTACTGGGCACCTGGGATCGCCTCCTTCTGCCCAAATCCTCCAACAAAGAAACTGATAGAACTTTGGTATCTGTGGGATAGCACCTGGATAACTGTGTGTGAGTAATGATGAAGGAGATGAGGCGGAGCTGTACAGGACCAGTCATGGACACTGGCAGCAGTAGCAAGGCCAGAACAGGCAGTGGGAACCCTGCAGAGATGTTCCTGTGCTCTGGGCAGTCGGTGAAGTCACATCTCACTCCCTCTTTCCAAGTTCTTCCCACCCAACAAAGGCAGGCTTAACCAGCAGTCCAAAACTAAGCCCAGGGAAGCTGTGGATGCCCCATCACTGGGCTATTAAAGGCCGGGCTGGACAGGGCTTGGAGCCACTGGAATTTTTTCTAGTGGAAGGTGTCCCTGCCCATGGCAGAGGATTGGAACTAGATGAGCTTAAAGGTCTCTTCCAACCTAATAACTCTGTAATTCTATGACTGTGATTCTACCTATTTCAGGGAACATCCAGGAGCTGTCAGCAGCTGAAGAAGAGACGGAGACTTGTGCTGAACCCCTCAGACTCAAGCCCAGCACTGCTCTCCAGCTCACAGAGCTGATGATCCTGGCTTTTCCTCTCAAAGGCTTTCCCTTGCCCTTGTGCTTGCTCCCTCTCTCTTATGTGCTGGAGCAACCCCAGGGCTGATGCTGGGGACAAGGTGACTGTGTCACCCAGGTCAGGATGCTGCTGACCAGCTCCACCTCCAGCCCTCCACTACAGCAACCTCCCACTCTGGGGCTGCATGGCAAGAAAAGCACCCCCTCTTCCCAAGAGGGGGATGGAGAAGGGAAGGTGTCCTGCCCCTGGCTGCCCTCATGGCCAGTTTGAGGCATGAGTGGTTCTGCAGGCAGATGGGACCTCCTGACACCAAACCAGCTGTATGGCCATGATGGGCTCCTGCTGAGCCTCAGTGAACCTTGTCCTTGGGCAGTGGGGGACCCCAGCGTGAGCTCTGCCCCAAAAGGGGACCCCAAGGTGAGCTCTGCCCCTCACTGGGCAGTAGGGAACACCAACTTGAGCTCTGCCCCAAAGGGGGACCCCAAGATGAGCTCTGCCCCTCACTGGGCAGTAGGGAACACCAACTTGAGCTCTGCCCCAAAGGGGGACCCCAAGATGAGCTCTGCCCCTCACTGGGCAGTGGGGGACCCCAAAGTGAGCTCTGCCTCACCTGGGGACCCCAAGGTGAGCTCCACTCCACGTTGGGCAGTGTGGGACCCCACACTGAATCACCCACAGCCACGTCCTGCCTGCTCAGGGCAGAGCCCAGGCAGACAGAGGTTGTTTTGCCTGCCAAGCCCTCCTGTGCTGAGCCCTGCAGAGCTGGGACACAGGGAAGGCAGAGCTGCCAGAATGCAGGAACGGCCCTGCTGCTGCTGTGGATCCCAGGGAGGCAGTGCTGGCAGGAGCAGGGACAGGGATTTACATTGCAAATCCACACAAGGTTGAACTCGAGCACCCAGGGCAATCATTAATGTGGTCTTGGCAAACCCAGCTCTCCTTGCTGAGGGTGATGTGCCTGGCAGTTACATAAGGATGGCACTTTTCTTTCTGCTGTCTCCCTTCAGAGAGAGGGTTGGTGGCTCTAAGTGGAGACTTTGTGACCACCCTTGTGCTCAGCCTTACAGCTCAGACAATGGCATTTATCACGCAGGTTTGAGGTACCACCTCACCTGACACAGGCCAGAGGAATTTACCTCAGCATTTGCAATGCAAATGGTAAGATTTTTTTTTTTAGCATAAAACTTTCCTAAAAATACATATGATATTTCTAATTTTAACTCATAATCATGTAAGTGGAGCTTGTGGCATCTGAAATACTCAAAAATCTGGTGTTTTACAACATCTGTAACAGAAAAGTGAAGTGACTGAGGGAAGCAAGAGTGGTTTTCCCAACCAGCTTGTGCTGTGGACACTGGGAAAAGAGTATTGGCAGGTGGAAATGCACCAAAGCCTTTTGCCATCAGTGGAGATGGGCTGATTTTGCATCACTTGCTATGAACAAAGAACTTACTGGATTTGGAGGCTGCAGGGAAGTGATGCAGAAAAATCTATGACTGGACAGGTAGCTGTGAGTGCCTGTTACCAACACAGATTTATAATATTCTAAAAATATATCATTATCACATATAATTTTATAATATTAAGTATTTTTTAATTCATCAAATTTAATTAATCAAATCATCCAGCAGGACTTAAAACTTTATCTTGGAAAATTCAGAGGCACAAGGATAGTAAGCTGTAGCCAATTCAGTGGTGGATGTGGCCAACATGATTTTGAATTTCAGATACTTCTACAAAAACAAGAAGAAAAAATTATAAAAACCATGTTAAAAAAATTGATATCTTCATGATGAGTGGTGACTTTGCTGCCAGTGGAGCTGCCCTGGTTGTGGGCAGCATGACCAGGCAGGTGAGCACACCTGGGTAGGCTCAGGAGACATTGGTTTACCAGAGACTGAAGTGATTATGGATTCCTCCCAATATGGATAATTCAAAATCTCTTGGAGAGAGCAATAAATGCTGGAGTTCTTGTGCCACCCCTCACGTCCCCAGCAGCTGCACCACCATGCTTGGGGCAGTGGGACAGTGTTGGCAAACTTGAAGGAGCAATAAAGTAAATCCATCTCATTAAAACAGCGTGGTAGATGTAATTTTGCAGATCTCATTTGGTGTTAAACCCAGCTGCCTTGTAGTGGAGCAAAGAAAACCCTGCTGCCAGTGGAACTGGTGACTGGAGTGGGCAATGCAACCGGACCCGAGAGGAGTCTGAAGTGTGAGGTTCTCGAGAGGTGGAAGACTGGCTGCTGGAGGTAGATTCTTTTCTGATTAGACCATTTAGTCTGGTCAGAAAAAGCAGATAAGCTTTAGGGAAAACAAGCCTTTCTGTGAATTTGAAATAGAAGCAGCAAATTGCCAGATGGCTGGGGATAGCAGGAGCGGTGCAGCAGGGCCAGCTAATCACTGGAGACAGATCTCCAGCACAGCCGGGGATGGACAGACTCCCAGCCCCCCGGTGGCACCGTCCCTGGCCCTGCAGATGCCCCGGCAGGTGGGAGTGCCACTGCACCACGGGCTGACCTCACGGCCAAGGGCACTTGTGCCCACCCTGCTGCCGAGGAGGCTGCACCAAACCGCTGCCAAAGGTGCTCCTCAGCCTCTAGTGGGAGCCTCAGTCTCAGGGAATATAAAAGCCCATGAGGTAAAATCTGCATCTCCAGCCCTTGGCAGGTATTTCCCAGCCCCAAGGAAATATGATTCATGTTACCCACAGGTACCAAAACCCTCTTGTGAGAAGATGGCAAAATGAAATTCCCGAGCAGGTTGGTAAAAGCACCAGGCCAGTCAGTGCTTGGGCTGGGTTTTCTCTTCTGCAGAGCGTGTTGGGTACTGTGTGCAGGCTTGGTGAAAGGATCCCCCCCAAAGGGATCCCTGTCTGCAGCCTGTGCTGCACATTTCTGAGTGCCACTACAGCCCAGAGCTTCCCGAGCTGTCAGAACTGCTGGGACCCCTCTCCCAGAGCAGCAGCCCTACCTGGGCAGTGGGAATTGGCCTGGAAAGCACCACCCTGCTGAGATTACACCGAGCAACACCAGGCTGGATGCTACTGACTCAGGCTGCCCTCAGCAGCCGTGGCTGCCCCATCCCTTGAACTGTAGGATGGAAGCCAGGTTGGACAGGGCTTGGAGCAACCTGGGATAGTGGAAGGTGTCCCTGCCCATGGCAGGGGGTGGCACTGGATGGGCTTTAAGGTCCCTTGCCACCCAAACCATCCTGTGATTCCATGATTCTGTGACTCTGGCACAGGAGCTGCCAGGCTGCACTGAATGGTGAATTCCACCTTTTATGCCTGCATTCAGTCCCCACACTTTCTCCTGGTCTCCATTAACACAAGAGCCTGGGAAGGGTTTTGTTCAGATTACTGGGGAAGGTTTTAGGAAAATTCCTGTATGACATTCTTCAGCAAGCTCTCCCCCTCACTGCTCCAGACAATCCCATTTTCCCTCTTGGGGGACTCTGCCTGGATTGACAGGAGAAGACATCCATCCTGTGGGTGCATGCAGCTCCTGGGGCCTCTTTGTGTCAGGCTGGTTTAACAACAAACATATCACAGCCCCTGGAGCATCCCATCCAGCCTGGGAGATGCAGGGAGAGGTACCCGGCACATCCAGCTCCTCATGCCTGGATCACCCCATGGATGAAAATGTGCATGAAAACTATTTTCGCTTTTTTTTTTTTCTTTTTCGTTTGAAGATCTCCCATATTGACAAACTGTGAGCATGAAGCAGATTGACAGCCAGATTTGACTTGGGAAGCAGTTCAGTATTAACCTATTAAGCTAATGAACTCCAGTTATCCGGATTGGTTTGCCAAAATTAGACCCAGGAAATGGGTGTTTATTCAGTGGGAAAGAGAACATGAAAGATCTGCCCCTAAAATTTCCCAAAGCAGCTGATGATGTTGTTTAATTCTGATGGAATTCTTAACTTGACACATTTCAGAGAGACTGACTGTCAGAGAACTGACCCCTGGAAAAATCAGGATAACAGCATATGGTTTGCTCACAGGTTTTAAGATTTCCCTATGTAAGTGTTACATTATGCATCCAGTCCAGGGTTAATAGTGCCCAAACAGAATCTGGCCTAATACATTTACGTACCAAACAGGGCTGCCCAGTAAAAAAATTCAAAATATTTTCAAAGCCAGAGTTTTTGAGGCCTGAACTCAGAGATTTCTGTGGGATTTGGGATTGAGAGGGAATGCCATCCCAGTCAAAGGCAGCTGAGGCTCTGACAAGTTCCTGATGCTGGGCAAAAGGAAGAAGTGTTGGCAGGATTATTGGAATGCCATTTGTTCGCTGTCTGGGGAAGGCAATGTTATTTCTTGCCCCTTCTGCCTCCTTGCCTCTGTTGGAGGAGGCTCTTTGCTCCTATTTCCTAAATTTCATTGATAAGGTTAAACAGGCAGGATCAGCAGGGAAAAGGCACGAAGAATTCAGTCCTGCATGGAGAACTGAGTCATGTTTAATCATTATTATGGTAATATAACATTTATAGTGCAGTGGAGGCATGGAGCTACCAACAGAACCATGCAATACCTGCACCAAAAATCCATCCAGGTCACTATTTCATCTCCAGCAGCCCTGTGTGGCTGCCACCCAGGGGAGGATGAAAGCATGAGGAAAATATAGTTGCCCAGGATATTCTCCAAACCTCCAGCCATTTGTGTCTCAAAGATCCCTCAGGCTGGGGGATGCTGCAACGTTTCTCACCACTGGGTATTTCTGTTTTTCCTTCTATTTCTATTTCTATTCTATTTCTATTCCTATTTCTGTCATATTTCCCTGGCATCATTACAGATGAGAGGGAGGGAGTGAAATCATAGAGATGCTCTTTGACTCCTTCTTCCCTTGGTCTGCCCTTCCCCATCCTTGCCACATCCCTTTCCCTGGGATATTTATGCAGAAGGGAATGATGGTCCAAGCATTTGTGACTCTCGTGGCCACAGATCAGTGTCAAAACTGACTGTGACAGTCGTGCAGAAGGTTCTTAATTTGGGAAGATGAGCAGGAAGGTGCAATGTGTCTTTAAAAACCTCCTTGCCCAGGGAGACCCGGGTCCAACACATCACCCAACAGCCCGAGAAATTTGATAGATGAGTCTCCAACATTCTTGTCATGTCTCCCCTTCTCTTTTTGCCCCTTCCCCAGGCTGGAAATGCTGAGAGGCGTGCTGTGAGGTCTGGCTTGTGTCCGGGAGCCTGTCAGAGCTGGGACATGCAGCCCATGGCCTGCAGCTGGACTCAGAGGAGTCTCCATCAAGCACTCATCCAAACGTCTCTCCCGGGCGGAATGCCCTGGGGTTCGGCACTCCTTTGTTTTGAAAGGCACAGTTATTAGTATCAGCAAAGCATGCAGAGAGTGCCCCAAAAAGAGAGGGAGGGGGAAGAGAAGGAGGGAGGGGGGCAGAGAGTTTCTGTGCCTGTTGGGATCATGCTCAGAGACCCGGGCAGAGATGCATTATTGGGGTGTGGTATTAAACACAGCATCAGTTTTTTTCGGAGAGAGCCCCAAGTCCCACAGGTGTGAGGGGTACATGGGCTGATGCAGACAGAGCAAAGGATCCCTGTGAGGATCCCACTGTCCTTTTGCTGCTGCCAGGCTCCACAAGGCAGAGGAGAGCAATGGGGAACACAGCAACGGGGTTTGAAAGCTGCTGCTGAATGCACATGGGGTCTGCAGATTGTGTGATAGAGAAAATCCCCCAGTCGGGTTTCTGGGAGAGCAGTGAATATGAAATCCTTTTCCTCCAGTAGATGCTACACAGAAATGACCTGGGGACATGGGAGACAGTGATAAGTGACTCTCTCCATCCCCTTTTATCCTGTTTACAATACAGAGGCTTTCCTTGAACAAAACCCTTTTTTTCCTCTCCATGCTCCTGGCTGTTGTGTCTAAATGAGCCAATTTGCTGAAGGACTCCTCCTGAAAGGACTTGAAGTCTAACAAGAACAGACGCTGGGTTGCAGCATGTTTCTGGCAAAAATCAATTTCTTCACAAGAGAAGAGAAATCTGTTCTTGTATTTCAGTGCTTGCCATTTCATCAGGACTCCTGTGATACTTCTTACAGCCCTGGCCAGGAGAGAAATCCCAGCATCTATTTCCATTCAACTTATTTCCAGAAAGTGTGTTTGAAAATGGGGTATAATGGCTCAGGAAAGGGAGAGCAAGGGACGAGGAGCAAATGTGTTTGTTACTGCAGCAGTTAATGGTTTTGTTGATATGCTGTTTGTCCTTGGGCTGATGTGATTTCTGGGGCTCCAGTTGCTGTCTGACATCCAGGGGATAATCTTTTGCCAGAGGCCTGGCTGGCTGCGTGGCAGGGCAGGGCAGACAAACTTTGATGCATCATCTGAGACGCAAGAGATGGACCCACAGGGACAGAATCTCTCATTAATTAAAGATGTGTTGTTGTTTCCCTCTTTTATATCTGTGTGATGCTCAGGGATGTGCTCTCCTGTGACTAGGCTGCATTCTTCAGGTGCTCACCCTGAACTGCAAATGAGCAAAAACAGAAAAATACAACACTCTGGAGACTGTTCCAGCCTCCACGTTTCCCATTTTGCCCAGTCTCACATCAGGAGGTGTCTGCCTTCTGCTTCCCCACCTCTGAAAATAATTTCTCACTTTTCCTCCAACGTTTGTCATCCTTCAGTAGCTTGAAGTTTTGCTGTACAGTTATTTAGGTTTTGCCTAAGTGAAGTGCAGGACGGGGCTGAGGCTGCTGAAGAGTTAGTTTAGGACTTAAATCACTGTATTTAACTGTTATTAGAGTATTTTATCTGGATGGACCCAGTTTAAGACACCATTCTTGGTGATAAAGCAGGTTTCTCTTCACACCACAGGTGGGACAGCCAGCACAAACCTAGAAAAGGGAAGAATCAGCTCAACATCAGGGAGAATGCAAAGCCTGAGGAACAAGTATAAAATTACAACGTTTAATAGTGGGAAGAAATTGTGGAGAAGGAGAGGGCCGAGTGCTTGCCAGGGTCATGAGGGCAAAAGTTACAGATTTTTAAATGATTGATTTTGTGATATAAAGTTGAATGCTTTACAGAACACAAGCCTTTCCCCATTTTCCCCAATCAAGCTGTTATTAGCATGAAGTTACATTTGTTGGCAAGAACTATTTTCCATTAAACAACAGTGACAAGACAGTGTCATGGCCCTAATTTGAGCTTTTTAATCAATCAGTGTCTGTACCTGTATCTCTGATGTCCTGCTGCCCTGACTAACTGGGCTATATACCCCCTTAATTTTTAATATTTTTTTTTAATAATCCACCTTATCATTGCTTTTCTGATGGAGTTAAAAGGCAATAGGAGTTCAGGTGGCTCAGCAGACTCTGACCATAAAGAGGTTGGTTTTTGTAGCCCAGTATATACAAGAAAGAGTTGTGGCTTCAGCTGTGGTGGATTATCTGGTCCAAATGATGATGAAACTGCGTCCAGAAGAGTGAACTGAAAAGCCATCTCTCATGCAGTCCCAGAGCAGGGCACAGTGAAAAATAACAGGAACCTGCAGCTCCACCATGAATGGGTGACATCCTGCTGTAGGGAATTCAGTGTATCTCCAAGTATGGAGAAAAACCAGGATTATTAAGAAAGCAAAATTATTTGCAGGATGGATGCCCCAAGCTGTCCATGACCGTGTGTGAACAAGCCTCTGAAGTGAAGGTCAGTTCTCTGGCAATGAAACACTGCATGGGACAGCAAGGCACGGTGCAGGACAGGTGTAATGACAATCAGAGAGCTGCAATGGCTCTTTTAAGAGGGATACCTGGATGTAGCATTCCTCCTATGTCCTGCTTGCTTCCAGCTGTGCTGGTCACCAGGACTTCGAGAAGTGGCCTGACCCTGGAGGCCCCACCTGCAGTGCTGTGTCCAGCCCTGGGGCCCTGGGCACAAGGAGGACGTGGAGCTGCTCAGAGGAGGAGGCCACGGAGCTGCTCCCAGGGCTGGAGCCCTCTGCCATGGAGCCAGGCTGGGAGAGCTGGGGGGGCTCACCTGGAGCAGAGAAGGCTCCAGGGAGAGCTCAGAGCCCCTTGCAGGGCCTAAAGGGGCTCCAGGAGAGCTGGAGAGGGACTTGGGACAAGGGATGGAGGAACAGGACACAGGGAATGGCTCCCACTGCCAGAGGGCAGGATCAGATGGGATATTGAGAGGAATTCTTGGCTGTGCAGGTGGTGAGGCCCTGGCACAGGGTGCCCGGAGCAGCTGTGGCTGCCCCATCCCTTAAGTGTCCAAGGCCAGGCTGGACGGGGCTCGGAGCAGCCTGGGGCAGTGGGAGGTGTCCCTGCCCGTGGAACTGCACCATGAATCCAATCCACGCTCCCGTGCAGGGGATGCAGCTCCGCGACCCAAGGCGGCTCTCGCCGCTGACAGCGCCTTCGCTGACCCCGCCGGGAGGCTGCAGCCGCTGCTTCAGCTCCCGCGGACGCTGAGGGAATCACGGGAGGATTTCTGTGGGAATCACGGGTGGGTTTCTGTGGGAGTCACGGGTGGGTTTCTGTGGGAGTCACGGGTGGGTTTCCATGGGAGTCACAAGTGGGTTTCTGTGGGAGTCATGGGAGGGTTTCTGTCACGGGAAGGTTTCTGTGGGAGGCACGTGAGGTTTTCCGTGGGAGTCACGGGTGGGCTTCTGTCACGACAGGGTTTCTATGGGAGTCACGAGAGGGTTTCCTTGAGAGTCACGGCAGGGTTTCTGTCACGGGTGGGTTTCTCTGGGAGTCACGGGAGGGTTTCTGTGGGAGTCCCGGGTGGGTTTCTGTCACGGGTGAGTTTTTGTCAGGAGTGGGTTTCTCTGGGAGTCACGGGAGGGTTTCTGTGGGAGTCCCGGGTGGGTTTCTGTCACGGGTGAGTTTTTGTCAGGAGTGGGTTTCTCTGGGAGTCACGGGAGGGTTTCTGTGGGAAGCCCCAGCCCCGCCCGGGCGCGGCC
>VZRZ01007081.1:362965-379997 GCA_013398175.1 Climacteris rufus
GGTGTGAGGGGCTGTACCAGCAAACCAACAAGTGCCTGAGGGTCGGGGTGTGAGGGGCTGTACCAGCAAACCAACAAGTGCGTGAGGGTCGGGTCGGGGTGTGCGGGGCTGTACCAGCAAACCAACAAGTGCGTGAGGGTCGGGTCGGGGTGTGCGGGGCTGTACCAGCAAACCAACAAGTGCCTGAGGGTCGGGGAGTCCGGGGCTGTACCCCAGACCAACAGGTTCATGTGGGATCGGAGGCATGAGGGACCGAGATCTGTGAGGGGCTGTACCCCAAATCAGCAAGTGCGTGAGGGGTCAGGGTGTGAGGGATCGGGGTGTCCGGGGCTGTACCCGCAGAGCAACGAATGTCTGAGGGCCGGGGTGTGTGAGGGGCCCGGGCCGGGCCGGGCGTGCGGGAGCCCGTGGCCTGCACCCCCTCAGGGCCTTTAAAAGCGTTTCCCCCATAAAACCCCATCCTGGAGCGGGGCCGCGGGGGCAGCAGAGCCCCGGCCCCCGGTGCCACGTCAGCCCCGCCGGCTCGGCCGGCCCGGGGCACCGGGCACGGTGATTCCCCTTTGTTGAGGTGTTTAAAGCACACCCGTCTGTGAGGATTTTTGCCGCAGCAGGGTTCGAGAGGTCCGGCTGCCGCAGTTTAAACCACCTCTGGTGGCGTGTGGCTCCTTGGCGATAAATCTCACATTTCACGGATAATGCCGGTCTGGGGAGGGAGGAGTGGTGTGGAATTTGCAAATTATGACAGAAAATGTTGCAGCTCTGTTATTATTCCATACGAAATAACTGCTGGGAAAGGGGCCAAAAGACACAGTTAATCCGATATTCCAAAATTTCATGGTCATTTGCTTCTTTGTGGAGCTCTGTGAAAGGAAGTGAGGTGTTAAGAGACTTTCATTGAGTTGCATCTTGTAGTGAGTCATCATTTCTGTATCACTGAATAATGGTACAGAGGAAGAGGGAAGAGCAAGACATCCTGCTGGAGATTTGGAAGTGCAGAAACATAACAGCAGCTGTCTTGGATATGGGGACTGATTGTGTCCTACTCCCATTTCTGTGCTGCCTTATTTTGTGGTCATCAAATGGCTCAGGTTGGAAGGGACCTTAAAACTCCTCCAGTGCCACCCCTGCCATGGGCAGGGCCACCTCCCACTGTCCCAGGCTGCTCCAAGCCCTGTCCAACCTGGCCTTGGGCACTTGCAGGGATGGGGCAGCCACAGCTGCTCTGGGGTTCATAGTCCCTGATTTCTGTTTCTGTTGTACTTTGTTCTCAGCCTGGGAATACTCTGAATTTTAAACACTCATCCCACCTTTTCCCAGACTCACTGAATTTTCTGGCATGGGAAGAATCCTGGAGAGAGTGAAGTTGTTTTACTGATCCAGTTGCCTGTGTCTCATTTGGCTCCTACACCTGAGTCTCCAAACAGGCAGTTCAGGAGCAAGTCTGGGGTGTCCTGGTCGAACTGTTTGAAAACAGAACAGTGGAACAGATGTGGATTGCAGGAAACTGGATATGGAATAGGTTCTGTGGTTAATTCCGAGTGGTGCTGTACTTGTGACGTTGTGACCTCCCCAGTGATCCCTTTAGCAGCTCAGTGTCAGGATTGGGAAAGCACCTCTGAGAGTTATTTAAAAAGTCTCATATAATAACTAAAGAACAAATATTTTAGTGCTCTGTAAGTTGGTTTCCACATCTGGCTTCAGCAGCATTTGTGCTGTAGTTACCAGATGGTACATGGTTTGGAGAAAGAGTCCATGAGTCCATTTTAAGAGACCAACGTCATGGTCTCTTAAAACTTGTTTTTAAAAAAGATCATGATGTTTTTGTAAATAACATATGATATTGAAACTATCAATGAAATGCCTTTATTGAAGTTTGAATGCAGCTACTGTGAGATTGTTCACAGCAAGCCTGGCTGCAGGTCCCTCTGCCCTGGGGTAGTTCAGCATTGCCCACCTGCAGATCGCTGGGAAACAGTGAGAAATGGGCAAATGTGTGCAATACTTTGGTTTAATATTGTCCCAATCTCCCTGAAACGTGAGGCTTAGGGGCTGGAAAGAGAAGAATTTAATAACCATCAGCTTTTTTTTTTCTTTTCTTTTCCTTTGCCACTGCTTGTCCAGCAACATTAGTTCCTTCTTATAATTATAAGTCTTTAACTTCACTTGATGCCTCTGAATCCATGTGTTGTGAGACAGTGAAAATCATTCCTTATTCACCTTCTGCTCTCAGGTATCTCCCCAGTGTCATCTCCAGACCAGGCTGAACAGCTGTTTCTTGTAGAAAAGCTGTTCTGTGCTTTTTGTAATCTTCACCTTGATTTCTGTTTTTAAATGAAGTTCCTTTGTAGGTGCATTTGAGGGGAGAATACAACTGGCTTCCTGCTGAGGACCTGGGTTGGTGTTGATGGTCATTGATGGGCTGACTGCACTCAACACTGTGTTGCTTATTCCTGTTCTTTTCTAAAAAGTACATTTTGGTAGAAGAAGCTGAAAATTGAGGTACTGAGGAATGATTTTGTAGCTGTTCACTGACTTCTCTGTTCATTTGCTCTTCATCTCCTGACAGGCAGGTCCATGAGGTCCAGTCTTACATGGGGCGCCTGGAGACTTCAGACAAAGAGTCAGTGCACTGTGAGTAATGACTGAGGGAGGCTGAATTGGTTTGCATCTTTAACCTTGTATGCCTTCTCTTTGTATTTACAATCATTATTAGAACAAATGTAGCTCTTGAGTCATTGTGATCAGCTGCTGAGACACATCACCAATTCAGAGTGCATTAAAATAATTTTACTGTTTAGCTTCAATAAGGTAATGGTTTGTATGAGCAAAAAAGCAGAAGAGATAGAACAAGACTTTACTTCATCTTCCTGTTATAATCATTGAACTGACAGACAGTGCTTTTTGTGGGTGCTTCTGTAGTGTGCTGATAGAATATTAGATTTTGGAACTCATGGTCAGGGTGTCTGTGGAGGCCTTCAGCACAAACTGATTAAAACCCCTCACTGATGCACTCGTGGAGCTACAATTAATGAGCACCTTGGTGTGGCCAGAGCTGCAGATTCAGGGCATCTCTGGCTGGTTTGTTACAAGCTCAGAGAGCTGAGGGATTTGACTGTGTTGTTGTTCCATCAGCATCCACCAACTGGCAGCCTTCCCCTAAAGATGCTCAGTGCAGTTTCTGGGGAAAATGCTGTGCTTTCATGTGCAGGAACTTAGCCAGGATGATCCTGACAGTTCCTGCTGCCTCAGAGCCTGTAATTCCAGCTGCTTATGGGAAATGTGTAGAACCATTAGGTCTGACATTGCCTCAGTGAATTTGGACTATAACCCTGTGCTCATAAATGACTGTAATAAGATGCTCTGATATGTGTGGCAGGACTTTTTACCCCAGTGCAGAACTGGCAGGTGTATTTTGGACCTGTGTTGGAAGCCTTAATCCCTGCATGAGTCACTAATAATGGGTTTCACCAGGAACTTCTGAGGTGAAAGGACAGTGCATTGACTGGATGCATTTCTCCCCATGTTCACTGGCTTTTACTACCCTAAATACATTTTAGAAGCATGACTTGGCTGTAAAAAAGCTGTGATAATTTTAATATCAAAAAATAATGACTTACTAATCCTGGTTGTGGTTTTTGTGGTGGTTGTACTACAACAGTGCCTCCTACAATGCCAGACTTCCCAGGCTGCTGTTCACTGGGTGTGATTTTGAAAGTCCTGAAAATCAGTATAATTTGCCATTTTCCTTCTGCTGCTTGAGACCATTTCCAGAGATAGGATTATGTACCAGCTTACATAGTCAATAAATGAATAAATACATGTATATATTCCTATATAAAGATATATTTAGTGCTCTAGGTATTAGTGTGTATTTCAGAATTCATGGAAGAAAGGATTCTCTGTGGCTGAAGAGCAGGAATAGGGGTCAGGAAATCAAACTTGCAGTTCAGCTTTTCCAGCTTTGAGCAAATGGTCCCTTCTTGCTCAGAAAAACGTGTAGTAGTGTTGTTTGGTCTAACAAGAGCTGCCTGTCTGCTCTCCTGCATGCTCCTGTGTTGAGTTTATCTGTAATAAATGATGGAGAGATGAATTCGGACAATTTGATAGATTTTTCCATGGACGTGAGTCAGTAACTCTTTGTGTGAAATCCAGGGGCAAGGAAAAGGTCGTGTGTGCTCTTTGCATGTCTGGGTGCTGCTGAAGGTGGTTTTCTGGGAAGTCCTGACATTCCATGGAGTAGTTGGCATGTGGCTGCTGATGCTTCTCTGTGTTCTTGTTTGCTCTCAATGCAGCACAAATGGGGTCTGCAGGGTTTGGTGAGGATTTGTACCGGGCCTGGCCAGGGCGGGGTGAGGCCTCAGCAGCGTCTGCAGGGACAGTGGGCGGCCCAGGGCTGTGTCCCTGCAGCCTCCCAGCTCCCCTGCCTCTCACACAGCAGGGCTCTCAGGGGCTCCTGCCCAGGCTTGTGTCCCTGCAGCCTCCCAGCTCCCCTGCCTCTCACACAGCAGGGCTCTCAGGGGCTCCTGCCCAGGGCTGTGTCCCTGCAGCCTCCCAGCTCCCCTGCCTCTTCCACAGCAGGGCTCTCAGGGGCTCCTGCCCAGGGTTGTGTCCCTGCAGCCTCCCAGCTCCCCTGCCTCTCACACAGCAGGGCTCTCAGGGGCTCCTGCCCTTCCCCCTGAGCACTTCCTGGGGTTGTGAGATGCTGGATTGGGACATGGATAGACAATGGGGTGTCACAGGGGAAGCGTTAGGGTGTTAGGGTACCAAGTGTTGCTGTGCAGTGGCTGCAGGACCTGGAAACATCTGGCTCTTCACCACTTGTACCAGTTCCCCACCTCACTGAAGTCCAAGCACATGAATTTCCTGTGTACTGTGGCCCCTCTGCTCTTCCTGCACAGATGAGCAGAAGCACCTGTGCTGTAGATGATTACAGAAGGAATTATTTGTGACCTTGTTTTGTGCTGCAAGGGCCTCAGCCCTGCCTTGGCCATGTCCCTGTGAGCTGTTTGTCTGCCAGTTCCTGTCCCCTCTGAGTCCTGCCAGGCCCTGTCACTCTGCCCTGCCCTAGGTCTGGAGGAGGTGTGGAACTCGGAGTTAACAGCTTTCAGAGGGTTAAATTCCCATCGTTGTGGGCCCCATCCTGGCTGTCAGCTTGTGAGAGAGTGGGAAGGGGCTGCAGGGGGAGCGTGGGAGCTTGGAATCCTAATTCATGGAGCTGATGGGGAAAGAGGCTCAGATGCCTGGAAAGAGCAGGGGCTTTCCTAGCTTCCTTCTCAGAGGAGAAGGGAAAGATGAGAGTATCAAATTACTGAGCTAAAGAAGTGACAGTTGATGATATTTATAGTTCTCAGTTATCTGATTATTTTCATCCAGTAAGGATTTGCAACTGTCAGGTTTTATATACTGCTTTGAATGCTTTTGAGCTTTCACCTTCATCAGATAACAGTTCTTTAATTCAAATCAAACCAGGTTTTTATTTCCTTGCAGTGGTAGAAAATGAGATCCAGGCAAGAATAGACAATATATTCAGCAACTTGGAACGTCTGGAAATCCTGTCCAGCAAAGAACCTCCCAACAAGCGGCAGAATGCCAAACTGTGAGTTCACTGCTTTGTGATTGTGTCTTTGTAATTATTTTAATTAAATTTATTGAAGCCCTTTGCCTTTTGATTTGTGTGAAACCTTCATACTTTGCATAACTTATCTCTGTGCTCTACAGTGGCAAAATTGAGGCACAGAGGCAAAATCGTTTTCTTACATTTAACCAGAGAATCATTAAGGTTGGAAAAGACCTCAAAGCTCATCAAGTCCAGGCTGATGATGCAGCTGCATTCATGGCTCTGTTCTCAGATGAGCAGAACATGCACTTGGATGCTTTTACAACTTTCTAGTCTCTCTATCATTTGGTTTTAATGGCATTTGTGAGGGTAGGGAGTAAAATTTCTTCAACTGGTGTCATTTTCTCTGGGCCATCTTCAGAGCTGTTGGTGACTAAAATAAAGAGGTTTCTAAAGTGAGCACTGGTTTGAGCAGGAGGTTGGACCACAGACATCAAGACTTGCTGTTCTTAATAAATTCTGTGGCTCAATTATTAATGTTTAGTCCCAAAATGCCCTTTTAGATAGTAGGCGTGGACTTCATGTCACCTGTATTAAAGAAAGAGGTCAGTATCTGAAATAGTCATTGATTGCTTTATAGAATCTCAGAATGGCTGGGGTTGGAAGGGGACTTAAAGATCTCTCAGTTCCAACCCTACCATGGGCAGGGACACCTTCCACTAGACCAGGATAGTCTGGTAATCAAGCATTAAACATTATCAATCACTTAATCAGAGCCAGTGGAGTTCTGGACATGATTTGTTTCAGCCCAGTAGAGATGTCTGAGATGTCTCCTGTATTGCCCACTGACTTTTAAACTCCTAATAAAACCTCAAACTTAAGAACATGGTGCTAATTAAAGATAATGGAAAGCTCATCTTTTACATGAAGGGGAGAACATAAAATAGAATCTGTACAAATCCTACCATCCTTCCAAATCTGTGTTAAATGAGGAGTAGATACAGATATATATAACTCCTGAAAAGATGAGCCATGGGATAGGATGTCCAAGACAGCCCAGGAGTTCTGCTTCACATACTGTCATTAGCCTGAAGGCTAAACAGTTGATTAAAAAAAATAATCACCTGTTAAATAATCACCTGTTTAGTAGAAAAATGAGGCAGGGAAGTTGTAAGGGTGGAATTTTGGCCTAACATTGAATGTCCTGCATCTTCCAGAGAAGTAGAACCCACCATTCCTTGTTCTTATCACTGTTAATTTATAAAGCTCTGTTGCTGCTATAAAAACCACCAGCAAGGAAGGGAGTGTTGATGCTGTTGGTGCCTTGCAGCCGAGTTGACCAGCTGAAGTACGACGTGCAGCACCTGCAGACAGCCCTGAGGAACTTCCAGCAGCGCCGGTACCTGCGCGAGCAGCAGGAGCGGCAGCGGGAGGAGCTGCTGGCACGGACCTTCACCACCAATGTAAATATCAATATCCTGTGCTGCAGGAGCCCCAGCTGGCAGGGGAGGGCAGCCAGGGTGGAGGCAGGACTGTTGGATGCTGCTCTGACTGTCAGGAAACAGAGAGAAGAATGGAAATATGTGTGGCTAAAGTACAACTCTCATGAGGAAAAGCTGGGTTTTAGGCAGTAGGAAAAGACTCCAGGAGCTGCTGTTATGTTTTATCCAGTGCAGTTCCACCTGGCTTTATAGAGCAGTTGGAAAGGGTGAGTGGGGTGGGTACCACACTGTACATTTTATCTGGATTTTTGTCAAATTTCTCAAGTCCTGAGACCTGTGAAAAGCCTGACTTTTACACACCCCACTGGCAGCAGGTGTCAGCAAACTTCAATGCAGGCAAATACAAATCACTGAGCTGGGAGAAAGCCCTTGCTTTTTGCCTAGAAATGAGTAAAAAGTTTGTAATAACTTGACCATGTTCCACCTGTTCTTGTTCCATTAGGAGGTCCCCCCAGTGCAAATTCCTGCAGTAGTTTTGCTCTGAGTAATGTAGGTTTGCTTTTAGATGTTACTTTACTGCAACTGAAAAGTTAGTCTTGGTTGTTTTGTTTGGGTTTTTTTAAATATTATTTTTAAATTTTAAAAAAAAATCCCTTTTTCCCCTTCTTTGTTAAAGGCACCTCACCCTACATTCCTTATCTGTGTTGTCAGTCACTATTAGGGAAAGAAAAAATGAATGTGAGTGATCCTAAATTACTTGAGATTTGGGCATTTTGATGCATTTCTCAAAGCCTGCCATAAAGATAATGTCTGGTGTTGTGTTGGTTATTTCAAAATTATAAACAAGGCTTGAAAGAAACTGAAATTTGAAACCTGATTTGTTTCTAAACACTGTGGTCTTCTGTGCAAATCGGCACAAGTTTTCCTACAGGAAAATTTGTTGTTGAGAAATAAAACACATGTAAGTGAAACAGTTTTACAGAGCAGGATTTCAGATGCAAAATACAGAGCAAATGGGTTATTTTCTCCTTCAGATGCTGAAAAGTCTCAGGTGAAAAAAATACACAATTAGTTTGTATTTCTTTTTAGCTTGCTACAAAAATGTTACTTTAGTGACATTTTAATAGGAAAATGATGATTTATTTCTCCTTTATCAGCCTCTTTACACAGTTCCTACTCACATATTCCCCTATTCTGTTAAATAGAGATGTCATCTGAGCATGTGAGTAAATCACTGGAACATCCAGAACAGCTTTTGGAAGCTGTAGCAGTGTTCTGAGCATTTTGCTTTATTCAGAGTTAGAAACGATCTTTATCTCTAAACCTATATCTCTAAACCTGGCCCTGCTCTTCCCTTGGTACCATTCCAGAGAAAACCACAAGCAAAACAAAGCTGTGGTGCCATCTCATCTCCTCAGGAGGGGGGAATACAAATCTACTCCTGTATTTTTGCTAGTGTATAAAAAATAGTGTATACCCTTGTATAAAAAATGAAATCCCTGCTGATTTGGAGTTTATTAAATATCTGGAGTAAGAGCCATTCATATGCAAATCCAAGTGCTTCTGCTCAGAGACTGGTGTGAGCCCAGCCTCGTGTCAGCCTTGGTGCTGCCTCCATCCAGGGCCTCTGAGAGCTCTGTCCCTGGTTCTTCCTTCTGGCACAGAGAGCAGAGCCCCTGCCCAGGCAGGGCAGCACCTGGCCCTGGATCCTGGGCTGGGTTTTCCCAGAGCTTCTGTTCAGAGCACGTTGTGCTGTAAGTGTGTGTCACCTGCAGCTGGTGGGCACCTGGAGGGTGTTCACCACCTCTGGCTGTGAATTTGGCCTGGGCGTGCTTCTTCTTCTGAGGATCTGGGAGCAGGTGATCAGTGTTCCCAACACTTCCCTCTCACCACTCTCCCAGTTCCTGCTCTGAAGCACTGTGGGAGCAGTGAGGATTTCCTTGCCCCTCTGCATGGAGTGGTGTGCAGAGAACAGTGATCTGGAGGCCTTTGGCAGACAGGAGTAATCACATCCTCTGCCCTCTTGTGCAATGCAGATTGGAGTTTTACCCCGTTATTACTAGTTCCTAGTTGAGTGAATGCATCTTTTCTGGAAAAATGTGCATAGTGTTAATTTTTAAATATTTTTTTTAGATAATGCCCTGAGTGATGAGTGAGCCAGAATCTGTTTGCCCTCACTGTCAGAAATTTGCACCATTGTAAATGCTTAGAATGTCATCTCCAAACATTTTGTTTTTGAGGCCTTTTGTTGCTCAGAAACGTGGTGTGAAATCTTCCACAAGTCTTTCACTTGCAATGATCAATGACTAAGCACCTTCTTGGTGTTTAACACCTTGTTAAACACCTTCTGTTAGCTTTTATGTCCTCTCTTGCAGTACCCTTTCCTACTGAGATTATAAACATTCTCTGTTCTTGCCTTTGTATCCTTGAGATCTCATTGCAGCTGAGCAGCTGATCAGCTTTGCCTTTCGGCTTCTTCCCTGTCTTCTCTAAATTACTCTTTTCACTCAAATATTAACATTGTATTTAATATCCTTATGAAGAACCTGTTTTAAACACGGTCCTCCAGTCCTGTGGGGTTTTTGCCATGTCTGCTGGTGCATGTTGTGTTTCTGAGCCGTGTGAGTGGGCAGGTAACCGAGTCCCTGCTTTCCCCACAGGACTCTGACACCACCATCCCGATCGACGAAACCTTGCAGTTTAATGAATCCCTGCAGAGTGCCCACCGAGGCATGGATGAGCTTATTGGCAGTGGCACCAACATCCTGCAGGGCCTGAGGGACCAGAGAGTCACATTAAAGGTGGGGGCATCATTTTGTACCAGAAAGACCCCACGTTTTTCTGTGTTTATGCTGACCAGGCTAACTAAAATCAATACATTTGTTGTTTCAGTGCATTGCTCCGAGCTGAGGATGCTGGAAAGGCCCAAACCACCTGAAATCTTTGCATTTCATCATCCTCTTAGTAATGTCTTTAGGATCTCTTGGGGCTGGCTGGCCTTCACCTGCAGGGCAGTATCTGGAGTGCTGAATGTTATTTTTTATTCCCTTATGTTTATCTTTTTTTGGCTGATTGTTGGTTTTTGTTCCAGTTCAGCAGGGGCAGTAACTGGCTGGCAGGTGGATGTTGGTTCAGATGAACATCACTCAGAGCAGCCACAAAGCTGGTGTAAAGCACTGGTGGTTAAGATCAGTAATAGAGATAGTGCACCTCAACAGTCCCTGCTTCCCCCAGTAGTGCTGATAGCAGCTGCATTTCTGCATGTCTTTTAATAGCAAATCTTTTATTTTACAGACTGTTCAAAGTGATGTGAAATTTTGAGTGAACAGCTCAAGGATGCAAAAAGCTCTTTAATAACAAGTGTATGGGGAGAAACTGGGTTTCTGAAAAATTTAGGGAAATCCTATGTCTGTTGTATTCATCTTCTAATGGGGATAACTACTGTTGTCAGTTTTGTGATATTGCTTTGTTTTGGGATGTATTTGCCAGATTTAGGCATTTTTAATGACATAAATCCCAGATTTGGTCAGGTTTATCACACCTGCAGCTCCATGGTGTGGCAGGCAATGAAGGCCTGGTCTGCACTGCAGCTTGCACACAGGGAGCTGAGCTGACACTTGTGTGGGTGGGCACAGGCACTTGACTGTCCTGATCCCAGGGTTCCAGAGTGCCTGGTGTTCCCTGAGCCCTGGACAGGACCTGCACAGGGCACAAATAAAGCAGGGCTGGAGCTCCTGTTCTGCTCTCTAGTCTGGTGACCCGTCCCTGCACCCACTGATGTTCATGGAGACATTAAAGCAGAGTTTAAAGCCGAGTTCTTTCCAAAATGAGGTTTAGATTCTTGGTTCAGGTCACGTGTTCACGGCCCTAGTGAATATGGATTTGTTTTTAGACAAGGTCCATTACTAGGAAAACTTTGAAGAGAACTTAGTGGGTAGTTCAGTGTTCATGGCAGAAGAATGGTGTCACTGAGCAGTCTGGCCATGGCACTGGTGAGTAGAGGTGGGAGTTCTGCTCCAGCTCATGAGGAAGAGGCTAGAAGGAGTCATTAGTGCTGGGAGAGGATTTGGGGTTGTGCATGGTTTTTAAAAAGAGCACCTTCCTTGAAGTTCTGCATCCCTGAGAGGATTACAGATACCTGTGCTCTGTGTTGAGCACTAGGTTGCTTTGGTGGCTGATCACACTGGCCTGGGGCATCCAGTCATCAGTGCCCTGTGCTCCACACAGGGAGTTGGAGTTGGTTCTCCAAGCTGGGAAGTCACTGATTCAAGATATCCCTCTGATGGAGCACTTGGATTCTGGAGGGTCCCTGAGGAGGAGGTCAGGAGAGCCCAACCACAGCTGGCCACTGCCATAGAGGAGCCCTGGCAGGACCTGGTGCCCTGCACAGATGAGGAGATGCTGTTTCTTGTAGTTGCAACAGTCCTGTCTGGCTGCTCTTGCTGGCTGGATGGCAGTGATGTTGCTGGTTCCTGCTGGAGCACCCTGGGCCTCCTGGCTCCCCTGCAGCCTGTGCCAGGCACATGTGCTCCAGGAAATTGTTGGGTGTCTGTCCATGGCTGCTCATAGTCTGTGCTTTTGGGGCCCTCATGTTCCTGTGTGTTCAGGGGGCTGTTGCTTCTCTCTCATCTGAGGAAATGTCTGCTCATATTCCTTTTCCCCTTCCTCAGTTTTTCTTACACTGACAAAGACTTTGTTGCCTGAGAACATCTGGCAGAAGCAGCTGATGTAGAGACAGCTTACAGAGAGAAATGGGTTCATGGGGAGTCATAGAATATCCCATGCTGGAAGGGTCCCCCAAGGATCATCCAGTGCAGCCCCTGGCCCTGCTCAGGACACCCCAACAACCCCACCCTGGGCATCCCTGGGAGCTCTGTCCCAATGCCCCTGGAGCTCTGGCAGCCTCAGGGCTGGGACCATTCCCTGGGGAGCCTGGGCAGTGCCCAGCACTCTCTGGGGGAAGAACCTTTCCCTGATATCCAACCTGACCCTCCCAGGCACAGCTCCAGCCCTTCCCTGGGTCCTATCAGTCTCACAGGGAGCAGAGATGGGAGCTGCCCCTTGGGAGGAGCTGCAGCCCCGCAGGAGCTCTGCTCTCAGTCTCCTCTGCTCCAGCTGAACAAACCAAGTGCCCTCAGCCACTTCTGTGGCCCCTCCAGACCTTCCCCATCCTCGTGTCCCTCTTTTGGGCACTAACAGCTTTCTTCTCTGTAACTTTGTGGGTATTGGGTATAGATAGACAGGTATGGAAGGAGTATTCCCAGACTATCACTTCACTGATCAGTTGTACAATTCCACTGTTTCATGACTGCAAGAATTGAAGACTTTTCACTTTTTATTTTCTTTCATTTTAAAGCTTCATATTTTGTTTCTGTTCTCCCAGCAAGGTTTGGTTCTGTTCTGAAGCAGTGTGAAAGGATTCTACAGAGACAGGGAAATGCTGAGCCTCAGAGCAGGGGATTAATGGGAGGTGTGTGAAATGCAGGAAGAAACTGATGATGTGGGATTAGCAGAGACACAACCTGATGTCAGTGAAGGGCCTGCACAGCCTTGAACAGAAGACACTGATCATGTAGTTTGGGATTGCAGATCTGTGTTTTATGGACTGAGAAACTTTCACATGGGGGTCTAATATATTGATCTAAATTCTGTCCTTGCAGAGCTTTCCTGATCTTGAGTCAGGTTTATACTCTAAACAATTCCCAATTTTCACATTTCTACTCTTCTGAGACCAAAGATAACATGGACTCAAAAAGAGAGGCTGAAGTTTTTATCTCAAAGTCAAAGCACAGAGTTGAGCACTGTGATGGGAATCTGTGTTGCTGATCTGGCTCAGAGATGAACCCAGTGTTACAGGTTCCTGCAGGGGGTTATTCTGTCAGGGACAGCCCAGGTGTCACTGTGAGGGACTGTCCATTGTCCCTGGTGTGACAAGGCCCCTCCTACAGATCCCTTGTGCACATGTGGCTGTGAGGAGGGTCCTGGCTGGTGCCTGGCTGTGGCTCAGTGCTCTGCCTGCCCACAGGTGGGTCACCTGTGTCCAGCTTTCTTGGAAAGGTTCTGCTCACCTCCTGTGCCTCTGGCACTGCGCAGCCCCAAGTCCTCTCCCTTCTCCCCACACAGGACAAGATCCCACCCTGCCCTGTGGCTGGAGCAGGTCTCTGTGCCTGTATTTCATTCTGTTTCCTCCAACCACTGCCCTGAAGTAAAGCAGGAGGATTCCTGTTGTGTCCTGGCTGCTGATGTGATAATGGTGGGATCCACATTCCTAATAATACCCACTGTCCTGCCTGCAGCACCTTCTGGCTGTGTTCTGTGCTTCTCTGTGGAAGGATTTCAGGAAATTACATTAATTACACATTTATCTGCCTTTTTTCTGCCATTAACTTTTCAAGTGTCTGGACCCTCTCAGTCTCTATTGCTATGAACTGTACTTCAGCAGGGGGAAGTTCTGCACAAAACCTTGGCTGGTCAGAGCTTGAAGCTCTTGTTAGACTGTCTGGAACAGGACCAGGAAAGCTCTTAACTCCTCTCTAGGGAGTGCATTTTTCTGAAACACTTTTAATCATATCTCTGTCCAGACAGATTTTGTTCCTTTAGCCACATTCTTGTTCATGTGTATGAATTAATTAGTCCAAACATCCAGCTGTTTCCAGGCCCTGTGGGCACCTCCTGTGAAATGGCAGGAATGGTGGGTGAGAGCAGAATCCAGCGCTCGCCACCCATGAGGAAATACTCTTGGACTGTGGCATAAGAAGGGTCAGAGCATGAGGGTGATTGTGTCTTTGCTGTGCTGTTGTTCTCAGGGCACTCACAAGAAGATCCTGGACGTTGCCAACATGCTGGGCCTGTCCAACACGGTGATGCGGCTGATCGAGAAGCGCGCCTTCCAGGACAAGTTCCTCATGCTGGGGGGCATGGCTGTCACCTGTGTCATCATGTTCCTCGTCGTGCAGTACCTGACATGAACTCCTGCCGGGGAAACTGTCCTTTGGAGCAAGAGGACTGTCTCCAGGACTGACTTTCCTCTGGCTGCTGCTTTGGATGAGCCCTTCCCATGGACTTCAGAGTTTACAAATCCCACTCGCACCTGTGTCACGTGGAAAGCATGTGGGGAAACAGATGGGTCTGGGGACACTGTGCTTGAGAATGGCCCTGCCAAAAGCACCCCTGCCCTTTACTGCTCTCACCTTAAGTCTGCAGGTTTAAGGGTCTGGTTAATAGGAAGCAGAAGTGAACATTGTGCCCAGCTGTAGCAAGGCAGGAATGTCCCTTTGGACACACAGGGATGGGAGGATGCAAAGACAGAGCAGGATGCTGAGAGTGTCTCTTGTGCTGGCCAGGACTGACCTGACCTGACCACTGCACTTTGCAGTGCAAGAATGGCACAGAGAATTTCCCAGTGTTCAGGGGCACCTGCCTGTGGGACTGAGTGTGCAAAACAAGTTGGGCACGGAAGGGCTCCCATCTGCACATCCTTTTTGCTTGGAGCAGGAGGATCTATGGGAAGAGTCCTAGCACGGTTATAACCTCAGTTAACTTCTCAGGCAGTATTAACCAGCACAGATCCCTCTGGTTTAGGCAGAAATGCTGCTCTGCTCATCTGAGGGATGTTCTCTCTCTGCCCTGCTGCTTCCCAGGGGAAGCAATTGCTGTGCTCCCTCCTGCTTCCACTGGGATGCACATCAGGCCTGTGGCATCTCCCTGGGCCTCCTGCCAAATCCAGCCTCCAAAACAATGACATTCCTAATGCTGGAGCACAGAGGTTTGGGGAGCTCTGTTCATTTCCTGAGGTGCTGCTTGGGTTGGGGCTCTGGAGCTGGAAATTCTGAGTCAATGAGCATGTGAGTCCCCCTGTGCCTCCACGGAGGTGTGGGATTGTTCACAGAGCTGGAATGGGTTCTTCACCCTAGAGGAATAGTGGGATCAGCACAACAGGCCTGTCACTGGAAATCAGCCCTGGTCAGGAGAGTTTTCTCAAGTTTGTGCCTTGGAATGGTGATGTCCCCATCCTTGGGAAGGGGTTCCCTGTGGTACTTTTTGCACCTGTGGAATTACTGTGAAAGACGCTGGGATGTGTCACCTCCCGGGGAGGTGTCCCAGTCCACTGGGGCTCATCTCCCTGGGGGCTTTCCCTGTCTCAGTGAACACTGGAGCTGTGAGATCCTGCTCTCAACCCAGCACTGCTTTCCCTGCAGCCTGGGGGTTCTGTAAGAGGGGCCATCCTGGCATTTGGGGCATCATCCATTTCAGTCACCCCTCAGATCCATTCCCATCCCGATGTGTGACAAGTCTGGAGCATTCCCTGATGTCTGACAGCTGCACAGAAGTGTCGTGTCCAGATGTGGCCTCATGCTGGCAATTCCTTTTTTCCTCTCTGGAATGGTTGTGGGTCTCTGGGTCAGGATAGATCACAAGTTCTGCGTTCTGCCCTCGCTGCACTAAGCTTTGCTTTCATTATGTAGCTTGCTGCAAACTGGGAGAAAGGGTTTTAATAACTCAAGCAATGAATTTCAGGGGATGTGGGTAATGAAGACAGGGCTGTGCTGGTCAGCAGAGCTGGGATGGGGCCCAGCCAGAGACCCAGAGTGACCAGTGGCCCTGGTCACGGGCTTTCCATGTGTTTGATGCTTCCTGAAGTGTTCTGTGCTCTTTGAGTTGCCCATTTGACCAGGCTTTCCAAGAAAACACTGTGGCAGAGCAAACATGGAACTGGTTTTCATTTGAGCCCAAAGGAGTAAGGAATTAAAGGGAGTCTGCAGTGATAGAGCATCTGTCTTGCTGTGTCTAATATAAATCATAAATCCAAATTTGCCTGAAGTTTATTTTGGATATGAAATCTGATAGATTCAGCCCTTGGGAGGGCAGTTGGGCACTTGTAAGGGGTTCTTGGCAAATGTCAATTCTGATGAACTGATCCAATTCTACCTGATTTCCCAGTGCTGGGGTTTATGGTTTAAGGCTGTCATTGTTTAAAGGTTCTGATCTTATGTAGCAGGGTTTGACTTACACCAAGGTGGGACTCTGGCCAATCTGTTTCCTTTTGGGGTGTGGTAGAAGCCACAGGATACTTGGAACTGGATTTTTTTTCTGTTTTTGAGCCTAGCTTGGCATTTTAATAGATGTTCTGTTGATTTCTTTTGCCTTCTGGAGTCTCCTTGTCTCCCTGCACAGGCTGATTTCCCCTTGGTGAGCCAAGTGTCCTTGTTATCCACTGCATCCAAGGTGACATGTGAGGCTGGAAGGAACTTCCTGGGGAGCTGGATTTGAGGTTGTGGGACATCAAATACATTTGTAGTGCATGTGAAGTCCAAACCGATTTCCAAGAGCATTTGTGGTTTTGGGTGGTTTGTGTAAAACCCCTAAAAGGCTCTGTTGTGGTGGGATGTGGCAGGGACACAAGTGGTTCCTTCAAGCCCCACATCTCACCTTTGGATGCAGTGGAAAATCAGCTGAAGCCCTGGTGGGATTGTGGTCCCTGCCAGAGGAAATGAGCCGGAGCTGGAGCCTTGGTGGCTTTGCTGCTGCAGCTCTGAGCTGTTTCCTTCCTCACTGAACACCTCACCTCTGCTTCCCAGCTGTGGTAAGAGTTCCAGCTCTGGGATGAGCTGCTCTCTTAAGAGGAGAATCTGTGGGAATTAGCTTCACTCTGGAAAAAAACTTTTTACCAGTATTTTATACATAAAGGAGCAAGGGTGGGACATATGATTCATATGATGTTCTGTGAATAAAGATGCTTTTCAACCAAAATGAAGTGGGTTTTTTTACCTTAATCAACACCTTAGGGACAAAATAAACAAGCAGGACTAGTTCCAGGACTGGTCCTGGTTCACAGCAGATAGAGGACGGGTCTGCAGGGAATGGGTCACGGGGGTGCATTTGGGGATCATCTGGGTCTCAGTAGCAAGTGGGTCCCACTGCTCTGGGGTTGGAAGGAGCTGGAGAGTCAAATGGCTGTGCTGGACCTCACAGATCAGACTGGTGGTGACAAGCTGGGACAGCCCCAGAACCCTGCTCGCGATTCCAGAAGCTG